>JAAAKE020086356.1:5722-44100 GCA_010014785.2 Anisolabis maritima | reverse complement strand
ACATTTTATTATTATTTTCATTATTCATACAAACTTTGGTACCCCCAACTATCTGGAATTAGAATTTTTAATTAATATTTAATTTTTTTTTTTATTAATTAAAAAAGAGAGAGAGACATATGTCATCAAAAATATAGAAATATTTAGTAAGAGATGGAAAGATTTTTATTAATTAATTGAATTTAGATAAAAATTAGAATTCTAATTCTTTGGCACAGAGGTAGAGATTATTTCGTCTGAATGGAAAATTACCATACCTATTTGAAATTCGAAAATAATAAATAAAACATGAAATTTTATTATTTTGAATTTCATGTAAGTCTTCTAATTTCAGATGAAACAAAAGATACAGGTGGTTCAATTATTTTTAAGAGGGATAGTAGTATATAAAAAATCCATTTACTTTATAATTTTAAAACAAAAAATTTATAGAAGGGCCAATGTAAGAAGAATCCTAATCCTAATTTTTCTTTATTAAAAGTTTTTCTTGCCCTGCGTTTCACTTGGTTAAAGTTCGAATAAGAGAACAATTGCTCAATTTTATACAACAATATTTATCTTTGTCTAAATATCTGTTATAAATTTTTCAAAATCATTGCTTTCATGTTCTTCGTTCCTTTTAAAGACTCGATCTTATTGGTATTATTCGTTCTTTTAAATTAATATCAACTGACATTGACATTTCTTTCCATTCTCAGAGTTTTCATATTATTTACTTCTACATCTGATGTACAAATACTAAATATGGATCTTGAATTAAATAAAGTCGATTATACTTTAGTAGGGCTTACTTCGCCAAGATGTATGAAACTTTTACCGAATCATGAAAGCAAAACAAATCAAAAGGTAAATAAATAATTTGTAATTTATATTTCTTTTTAAGGAACTCCGGAGTTTCTTTATTTTTTCAAATTTTTTCGTTTTTTCTAAGCTAAATAAATTTTTAAGATTCATTGTTAAATAATTAATATTAATGAGGTTTTTGGCTTAAACGGTTTTTTACCTGTGAATTTTTGAATAACTAATTTTCGGGTTTCATATTCGATTTTTGAAATAAAAATAGCTTTACTATTTTCTCTATAGTTTAATAGAAATCTGAAAAATTCTATGTTGATAGAATTATTCGTGTAGAAAAAGTTGTATAGATAAACAGGGCCTGGAGGCTCAATAAGATATTTATTAAAAAAGGAATATTCTCTATTGGCTTTTTTTTTCATTGTTTGTTTACAATTCACTATTCTAGATTTGTCACAGAGAAAGGCACGTATGGATATTTGTTAAATTTCTCTTTTTCACCCTGTGTGTTTTTTGTAAATACAAAACTTCTGGATCCGCCCTCTTCCAAAATGAAAGACTATCTGATCCTGTTAGAATGTCAAAGACTAGCTGGATTTTTTTTTGGCTTATTAGGTTATATAAACTCCGTGGACTGGAAGCCGACATCCTGAAACAAGAGCTTTTCTTAACCTCTGGTCAAAGATTCACTCTTGGTGAATGAAAATATCCAGAAAAAATAAAAGGGCACCTCTCCATAAGCATATTTGATCCTCTAACTTGGAAATATTCACTCATCTTATCTGTCTAAATTTAAAGGAATTTTCCCTCAACTCTAACATATTTATTTTTTATAGGTTGCAGTAGGTGATAAGGATGGAATTCTTCAAGTATTTTCAATTAAAAAAGGAGAAATGCAATATTATTTCAAAACTCAACCTGGGCCTGAAATATCCTGCTTGGAATTGGGAGGAGCTATTGGTAATTTATATTATGGACTAATAGGGGTTTATTTGGTTTCAAATAAGCTCCTAATAAGCAATCCATTTATATCATCTTCATAATAATTAATTCCACATGATTATTAATTTTTTTTAGGAACAATACAGGATAAAATTTTCATAGCATCTGAAAATGAAGTGAGAGGTTATACTAAAAAAGGAAAATTATTTTTAGGATTTGATACCAATTTAACAGAATCTATAAAATCAATGTCAGTTAAATTTATCAAGCACTAAAAAACAAAACAGCACCAATTTCATTTTAAGCACTCGCACCCACAAAGTAATTTCTTTTTCATAAATAAATTTTATTTGAAAAGAAAATGGATGGATAGTACTAAGACTTTACTAAAGGTGCACGGATCTGACCTCATCTCATAAAATAATCCGCCTGCATTGCTTTCAAATCCGTTGCTTCAGCTTGAAACTTTTGAAGGGAAAACAATTTGATACAATCAAACCACAAGTCTGCTTAAAACAACTTTTGGTAATATTCGGCCTATTTGAAAGGATATTTGATTCGAAGTTCAAACCTGAAGAAAAAAGATCTCACCAATTAACTTTATATAAGATCTAAAAAATTTGATCAAAATTATGAATAGAATAATTTATTTCTTGGCTATTATTTCGCTAAGGTTAATAATTGTGGTGATTCGAGAAAAAAGAACCGCTTCGATTAGGTCCATCGTTGCCAAAAGTTGATGTTACTTTTGATCCTTCATAAAAATAATAAATTTTGTCTCAATTGGTCAAGTAAGTTCTTTGTCCGATATTTTGTCTAGAAAGTCATATATACTTAGGGACAAAATATATTTAGGACTAAGGGTTCTTTAGGTGGGAAAAAGGAAAGGAAAGTAAAAAATTCACATTTAGTAAATAATTCTTAAATTTACAACTATTTTTATTTATTAAACAAGTTATTGCAAATTTTGCACGCTCAAAATAGCAGCAACAAATTTAAAATACAGTTTAAATAAAACTCTAAAGATTCGAGCACAATTTTAAATAATTTGGCACGTTTGTATTCCTACGAATTTTCTTCCTAATTTTATATAAATATCTTTTTTAGGTTCGTCTATGGGAGTGATTTATTTATTTGTGGAAATCAAATTTTTAATCATTTTCATGATTGTAAAGAAGTTAATTCCTATTTATGCAATGATAGAATTAATAATGTCATAGGGTTCCCAAAGGTGAGATGATATCCTAATATAGATATACAAATTCCGAATATTTTATTTATCAAACAAGCCATCCTCATTGATTTCTGGACATTCTAATGTATGGATCTTAAAAAAATGAAGAAAAGACTTATATAAACTGACCAGATGTCCCGGATTTGGCGGGACTGTCCCATATTTATGATTTGTTCTTTTAAAAAAATTTACAACACTACAATATTGAAAATTAGTTAAACAATGTTAAAATGACGTACTTAACTAGTAAAAATAAGAGGTAACAGCAAAATGACCGACCATATTGTCGATCAGAATATAACATTTGTGAATCTCTACAGTTATGTTTTAACCATTACTTTGGTGACTATTATTTCAAAGCAAAATTATAATACAGAATGTGAGTGTACCATGCTTAATGAGGGTATATGCTCACCAATATCTATCATAATAATTTTTTTTATTTAATTTTTATTGTTCTTTCGACTTCGAAGGCCATTTGGATAATACATACATAAATAACGAAATCTGTCTCGCCTGTTTCCACCCATCCGACTGTGATAAGCCTTTTCTTATCACGATCTTGGTAGCGGTTCCTCTTCACCCACCGGCCCAAGTAATCATTATTTATTCCGGTAAAGCAAAATACACAAATTTCAATTTTTTTATTTTTTAGCCTCTCTAATAAAATTATCAAAAAAGAGAATACAAATTTAACATTGTAATATCTTACTTTTATACCATCGTAACATGGAAGGTTTTTTTCAATTCAAATCGTTCAAATATAAAAGGGCAAAACTGAATTTTTCAAAAATTTCGAGGCTTGTTTTTTATCACACTAAACAAAATCGGATATTTTTTAAGAGTTGTTTTCTACTTAGTCATTTTGTAACAGCCAATAATTCCTTTATTTCTTTATTTTTTTAGAGCTCTAAATTATTAGCCGTTTTGGCATGTGAAGATCAGGTGATACGATTTATATCCAGATCTCAAATGTTGCAATTTATAAACATAGACAGTCCACCGACTATTCTTCATTTAACCCAACAGAATGACCTTCTTTTTGGTACTGAAGATGGTCGTTTGGGACTCGCTCCGGATATAACAATGTAAGTTATTTTTATTTATTTATTTATTAAAATAAAAAAGTTAAATTTTTTTTTTTTAGGAATCTTAATGAAATTGAATGGATCCTTTCAAATGAGAATAAAAAATCTGGAATTTCTTGTATTGAAACATTCGATTTGACTGGTGATGGCGTTAATGACTTGTTAATTGCCAGGCAGGACGGAAGCATTGAAGTCCATTCCACGGGTGACATGGGGCTTATGCAGAAATATCAATACGTAATGAATGCATTAATACAAATTGACTTTTTTTTTAGAAATTAATCATTTAATTTGGCTTTTGCTTTAGGTAACAAATGAGAGTATCACATCTATTCAAGGGGGATATGTAAATAGCGCAAATCATGAAGAAATTTTGGTCTCAACATATACAGGTGGGTAGCCGCCTACTGGTCAAATCATGAAATAATTTCTTTCTGTTTACTTTTCTTGATACTCTCAATCTCCTCCAATCATTTAATTATTCGTTTTGGTGAAAGATTAAAAAGATTTACAAAATCATTAGAATTCATTTTTTTTTTCAGATATTTTATCAATAGTTTTTGATTATCAAAAAAAATAATAAAATGAAATTCACTTTTTAATTTTGAGAAAAAGTTTAAGTTCTAAAGTAAAAAGTTTTATTGATGATAAGCTTAGGCTTAATATCAATGAATATTTTTTATAAGGTTACATTAGAGATCGCTGCTTATCTTCCCTCGTGTATTTATTTATCTTTGATCCTTTTCTGGCTACTCATATTTATAAAACATCCCGAAAATTCAAAATTTTATGATAGCACTGCCAAAAAAGAATCATACCAAATACGGCGGTACCAAATACCGGTGGAGGAATCGTCCCACTTATAAACAAATATATATGAGTAACTGACTAAGTTGTAATCAAAAAAGACTGTAAATTCAAAATCATAATTACAGTTTTTGAATCATCAATATTTATATAAACATATTTTGTATTCGATATAGTGGCGAATGAAATCGTCATATATCATTCCCCTTCATCTCAAGAACAAAAATCCAGATTCTCCCTCCTAGGAATTATCTCTCTAACAAATTAATAATAATTTTAATTTTAAATTAACATCATTTTATTCTCATTTCCTTCAATAAAAGAATTTATCTTGAGAATTTCAGAGATTGTAAATGGAATTTATTTTTATTCCAGGTTGGTTGTTTGGTTTGACAAGTGAAGTTCAACCTCATCAATTGGGAAATGAGACGACCAATTCTACTTTGCCTTTAACCCAAGAATCGCGACAGAAAATAGATTTTCTTAGGTAATTTGTTTTTATTATAAGAGTGATAGAAATTGCTTTCAGCTCAATATGTTTATTTTACATAGCCGATGTTTGCGTCTTAGGCACTTTGAGCTTCACGTCTCATGCAATCTATAAATATTTGCTTGAGTATTTCTTACAACTTTTTAAAGAATGATTTTGAATTAACTAAAAAAAAATCTTATATTTTATGCACTTCAATCAATCAGCAGATAGGGTGTATATACAGAGCCGGCAACGAGTGGCCCTTAGTTCCTTATATATACGCTCTCTTAATTCTTTTAAAGAGTCCCATTCGATGTCGCTACAATGTAACGAGAGTAGTATTCGTTTATTAACTGCCTTTGTACTGGAGAGAGATGACTCTGAACCTGAAGCGTCAATAAATATATTGGGCTGAATTTATTTATTTTTTTTTAATAAAATAAAATATTTTAAAATCCGATTAAATTGTAGAAGTGAAATAGAAGAAATCGAATTATTAGTGAATAAGGAAAGAGAGAAATATCAAGCATCAACGCAAAATAAATATGATGGCGTTTCTGCAATTCCTTACGTTTCTATCAATGATAGTGTATGTTCAAAGTATTGAATTGTATATTTATAATTAGAGAATAATTTGAATCATGTTTTCAGTTCACTCTCCTCAAAGACGAGGCTTGTTATCGTTTGATTTTACAAGTTGCCACACAAATCGATAATGTTCTTATCCAAAGCGATGTTCCTATCGATTTACTTGACACGGATAAAAATTCAGCCGTTGTTAGTTTCAGTGCTGTCGATCCGCATGTAAGTGAAAAAATATGGTTTGTCAAACCTTATTTGGATTAATTATAAAAAAAGTGTTTCCTTATTTCACTGAATATGTTTTTAATAAATTTAGGCACAATAAAATTTCTTTATTTATACCCCTATCAGATTCCAAATATGGTGGGAGTGAAGAAAGCGAAAAAAATTTTGTCGCAATTTTTTAATTTTGACCTAAAATTCTTACAATAATATACTAATGTCCGTGGATTTCGAGTGAAGCAGACCGATAGGCTGGAGATCCCAAGGGCCAAATAATCACTTGATCCACCAGCAAAAATATAGTGACAAGATAATTGTTAAACATAAGGTGACTGTCTGATTGAGGCCTTTGAATATTACATCTGATTTAAATGTATATGTCTCGAAAACTATTAATATTGAATTTTTTTGCGAACACAATATATTACATACAACCCCCTCAAATATAATTGGGTAACATGTATCTTTTGTCTCCACTTAATGAATAATTAAGTGGTCTACATGAAATTCAAAATCATCAAATTTCATAATGTTTTACCTATTAAATTTAGTATTTTCGGATTTCATGTAGCTCTCCTAATTATTCATTAAGACGAAACAAAAGATCACAGGTCACCCATTTATATTTGAGATCTTTGAGGGGGATAGTATATAGGTAAGAGAAAATATAAATATATAAAGAAAAAAATTGAATTGAAAGGAAGTTCTCAAGAGTCTAAATAAAATCAAGGCCAAGCATTCAGTGATGGAGTTGTCATATCGGCGGGGTAAATTTAGTATTACTCGAGATTGATTGCGTTGTGATAAAACCTAGGGTGATTGTCTAAATTCTCTCGAAATAACATCCAATTACGAACGCCGTATTCTACCTCAAAAGACATGCAAACGATATACACCCCATTTATTTTTATTTCATTCTTTCTTCCAAAAGTTATTCAAATACACAATTTGGAGAGTTTACTCTATTTCCAGGAGGATAATTACTCCTTCAATTTCTCTATTCTTTTATATTTATTATTCAAATAAATTTTTCTCTTTTTTTTTTCATTTCAGAGTGGCAACCACCTATTAGCGACATATCGATGTCAATTAAATACCACGCGGCTTGAGTTGAAGTTGAGTACAATCGAAGGCCAGAGTGGTTTAGTTCGTGTTTATGTCACTCCACTTGTTCAACCTAAATGTTGTCAAGTGCGCAAATATTTAATCAAACCCTTATCTTTACATGCACGCTGTCATGATTTTGATCCAGAAAGGTGAGAGATAACTAATTAATTGTATACTTAACAAACAACTACATATGTTTTAGAAATTATATATAATTTGGAAAATGAAAAATAAAATATCTCCCCTGAGTTGTATAATTTTTAATTATTTGTAGATAAAATAAATGCTGGCTACAATATGCCCCATTTATTTGAGTTTCTTTCAAAGTTCCAAGCAACAGCTCTAAGAATCCGAGCCATAAACTCTGTCCCACTGGAGAAGTTCGCTATATGTAGAGCTAATTTTTCTCAGAACTCGCGGTACTTTGAATCGGACTTAATTGAGCCCTTTTTCAAATTTTAATTTTTTAAGTCATCTTACTCACTTCATTTTATTGAGAGCAACCAGGCATTGTTGCATTGGAGATGGCTCAATGAGAGTTGGTTGGAGGTGACTCGAACCTAAGATAAAGAATTCATTTTTTTAGATACTTTAAATATATATTTATCAGGGATTTTCGTATCAATTATAATTTTTTGTTGGTGTTTTGATTAAAAGGGCCGCCTAAAGATTTTTTGGACTCTCTCATAAAAATGTTATAAAAATAAAAAATAAATCAGTTACCCCTGACCTTTTTACCGGAACGTCACTCCTACAGGTTGGTGCGGAGTACATCAGATCGCATAGCCCTAGCCTCTGTGGAAGAACGCCGGCAGCTAAAAATTTATATATAATCCCATCATGGTTGATTTTAAATTAAACTTTATGGGGGATATATTGATGAGTCGATATTTAGGAATAAACATGAATAAATGGAGAGTGCAGCCAGTGTATTTTCGTTTATTAACAACCCTCTAGTTAGTTTTTTGATCATCAGTTAGGACCATCTTCAGTCAAAAATGCGTAAATGATCTGAAGATGGTCCCAAACCCGGATCGAAATGTTAGCTAGAAGGTTCATATTAAACAAAATTACACTGACTGAACTCTCCATTTATTTATTTTTAAATTAAAATAAATTAAGCCTAAAGAAATATGGGCCTTGAGTCATTAATTGATTTTATTTATTTTCCAGATCTTATAATGTTTTAAAATTAAGTGGAACTTTTAGTTTGTCTGAAATTCATTCATGGATTTCTCAGAGTTTGCCCCAAATCCCCGAAAAACCTCCCACTGGGGAGAGTGCGACCTTCACGTTTGTCTCTTCACTAATTGGGACGATGCTTCATTTGGAATATAAGTATGGAATTTTTAAGTTCAATATTATCAATTTTTATTTTATTTTAATGTTGATTGACTAATTCAATTTTAGAAAAGGAGAGGCAACTTTTAAATCAGATAATATTTCTTCGATTGCCATTTTGAAGGATGTGATAAGTAAAGAGGCAACTAAGAAAAAAATCATTCTTGAAATTTCATTTAGTAAGTTTTTTTATATTTCATTTTTTTAATACAATTCATTGGACTAGCCTCCTATTGTAATTCCTGTTTGGTATACTCCCTTCAAATCCAGCCAACCAAATCATTCCGTGAAATTAGATTTTATTTTCTCTCTCCAACTCTTTCTTCTGTTTATTAGCTAATTCTCTATCTACAAAATGCCCCAAAAAACTCATTCTTTAAATAACAATAGGGCGCAGTTAAATTATCAATTGAAGTTGGAATTTCACAGACAACTTTGATGGCAAAGGAATGAATATCATTCCCTAAACCTGAAGCAAAAAATTCTTTAAAATTTACTAAGTCCTGAAGGGAGCTCTATAAATTTATTGACTCAGCTCTTTCTTGAATATTTTGCTTCTCGTTCTGTGAATGGTTCATTCCTTTGCCATCAGAGACCATTTGTCTGTCAAATTCCTTCTCGAATTGAAGATTTAATTATCCAGATCACACTTGCTTAATAAGTGGAATTCAATTTTTTTATATATTTAAACTCCCCAATTTTGAATAGGTTAATTTCTGGACGAAGATGATGAAGTAAAAAATTATAAGAAATAAAAATTCAAGTGAAATTCTATTAAAATGTTTTATTCTTTTTATAGAAAACTGATGGCTTTAAGTTGTTTGAATTCGTTACACAGCATCTCTCCATTTCAAAGTTTTATTTTATATACTTTCTCATATTAATTGATATTTTTAATTTCAGCTTTAGATAAAGATAGTATTTCTAAAACTTTAAATTTATTACATCCTAAAATTGAAAAAGAGATACGCACTCATAGAGAGATTGATTTATTAAAAGCTTTAAAAGAATTATCTACTGAAAATAATGAAATAATCTTAGCTGAATATAAAGATATTTTAGCAAGAGAGAAAGAATTAAGCGAGACAAGTAAAATTAAAATTTCTCAATTGGATAGATTTTACGGTAAATAATTAAAATTAAAATATCACTTCATTTATTATCATAAATAAATGATTATTTTTCACTTCCAGGTCTTATAACGGATCTCTATATCGATTTGTATAAATTTAAAGGGATTAACGTGAAACACAAAATCCCTCAATTATTACATGTTTTGGAAAAATATGATTTAGAGGACTTGATTAATTTCTTTCTGTCAGATTAAAATATTGAATTGTTAGCAAGTCTGTTTTTTACTCTAGCTATTTATTTAATAATCGTAGTATTCTCTGGATGATTATTGGATGTCCTTATAGTGACAAGAAATTTGAATATTTTTTAGATGATATGAGGAACCTAAAAACTGGAGAACCAATAGGCTAGATATAGAGAAGGAAGAATCCTCTGGATGGATATAATGAAATGATAGATAATCCCATTAATAATGGGAATTAATAATCATTTTTTTTTAAATGCTCTTTAAGATAAAAAATGCAACTCTCAAAAATAATATGCCATAAAAAACGGCTTTTGGTGCAAGGCCAGATGGATTGCAATAAGGGCAAATCATAAAATTATAAATCAAATTTGAATAAAATATGGCAAGAAGTCAAGAACAAGATTGAAATGGAGTCTCCGAACAAAAATGAAAAATGGGACCACGATCCAATATATTTGTGATGTTGTGAAAAATGTCCATTTATATTTTATAGAGCAATGGTATTCAACGTTTTTTCACTACTTTTCTATACTAATTTCCATGATGAGGTGGTTATAGATCATTTTTTATCTCTATATTTCTATACTAAGTTATTCTGAGTTCTAATTTCTTATGTAGATCATGTTTCCCAATTTGAAATCTGATTACGCACCTTTATGTAGTTAAATCTGCTCACTGATTGACTTCCACTGATCCAAATTAATTCATTTACCCGGATTTATTTAATTGGGACCATTTTGACTTGAAATTGTTTCACAATTAAATCAAGAAAAAACTATTATCGATTGCTTCTAACGTCGTTCAATCCTCTTGTTTCTCAGGGGCCAAAAAAACTACTGGTACACAAATTTTAACGAAAAATTAATAAACAAAAGAAATACACTTTTTTAAAGTTTTTTTCGGCACCTGAGGATCATTTAGACCCCATCCTTATTTATAATACAAAATAAATAAAATGTGATATTTTCACTTTGAATTAAATTTGTAAATAAGGAAAATTAATAAGAAATCGACCAAAAATCACAGGGTTGACCACACTGTTATTGAAGAAAATATCTAAAAAAATAAAAAATATATTAAATTGTAAAAATCTTTTATTATCCTTACACAGAAAAGCCAGCAAAAAATGTTTGTATTTTAAAAATGATGAAATAGCAAATTAAACCAGATCTACGCACGAACTAGATTAATTTTCTTAAATGAAAAATAATTTTAAAATGAAAATATGATGAGATTATTGAAGGTGTAAAAAATCAGCAACATTTGCTGAAAAATTCCAATGTTTTCCTTATCTATTTTAAGAATTAGAAAGTTGGGCTATATTTTTTAAGATCTTGGACTAGAAAAGTGCAGAGTGGGATTGTATACTATTATCTATAAACATTTTGGATCAGTCTCTTTACTGCATAAATTGAGATGATGTTGAGATCGTTATATATAAAAAATAAAATAGAAACATTAATAAAGGAGCGAACTTTTAAGGGCGTGAGGCTATTATATGATCTTAGTATTGTTTATTTTAAATATATATATATATATGTGTGTGTTGGTGCCTAATTTGTTGCTCATTTCATGTATTATGTTATTTTTTCTAAATTGGTGAAATAGTCAATTATGCCTAGTAGAATTCTGGAAAAAAATTTTAAAAATAAAGGCACACTGAGCTGGTTGGTTCATTCGCTCTTAAGGAAATTGATAAGTTATAAGGAGGTTTGATAAAGGATGATAGGTAGATAAACCAAAAGGTTCTCACATTTTCATTACTTTCAATTTTTAAGATCTGTTAAGTTAAACTAATAGTGTTTTCGATTCAGAGCGCTCCAGGAGGGATCTTCCTCGCAGCCAGAACAGTGAAATCCCTTCTTTGTGTTACAGCGATTGCTTGATACATTTTCAGCAACGTTTGTTTTTTTTTTACTACAGTGAAAAAAAAAATTCGTGAATAATTTGATAGAAAGTTGTTCAAAATGATGAATCACAATTTAGAAGAGGCTATGGGTATAATTAGTTAAAGTCAATAGTTCAGATATTTTCATTTTCAGATTTTTTACAGGTTGTTACCTTACTGCCCATTATGAATTAATAGGCGTCTGGTGAAACTATTCTCTTCTATTTTCTTACTTTTTCAAAATGCCGTGTGCTTACAATTCATTAACTTTACATCCTTTGTCTCGATTAAATATTCTCAAATAAACTCTCTCCAAAGAAAAAGTATCACATAACAATAACAAGTCTTAAATGGTTCGTGACGTTTCAAATTAGTAGCAAAAACTTAAATCTAATTTATAGTTAAATTATATATATATATATATGGCTTTTTAAAGGGCAAAATAAATGTTTATGATAAATTCTGTCTGATATTTAAAAATAAGAAAATAATTTAACAGCACTTTGAATTGTTATCTGTCCGGATATTAATTGGAATTCATATCTCTAGGCACATATATTTAAATAATCTTTTGTTTTTACTTAACATAACTATTTTGGAATATATAAATTTAACCCGACCAAACAAGTGAATGAATCAAATGTTAAATTGAAATTTTGATAGATTTGCTATTAAAATAAACCCTGCTCTGATTGGCTGCCTACAGAGACGTCATAATTACCCTTAGTTTTAAATATTTTATTTATCATAAAAAAGAAAGATAATAAATGCACAGGATCTTTATGTGGTCCATATATTTAAAAAATTTTCATTTAACTTTACTTTTTTTGAATAAATTTATTGTATTTAGATATTTAATACTAAGAAACAAGAGAATGAAATGTCAAAAGAAAAATCTGATTATCTATAGCTGTAGGCGATAACCCGTAATCTCTTCAAAATCATCGAAAATGACTCATATTTTCGAAACAACTTTTAACTAAAAAGACAATAAAATTTCAGAGAAGGTAAATTGCTCTAGCCTAGATTGACCACCCCAAAAATTCTCCTTGGATCTCCTCTGACACAACAAGCCGATTAGACCAATTTGACTACAACTATAAATATACCCTCGTATAAATATTATAATTAAATAAGGGTACTGGTGAAGTTGGTAACGAGTGGCAAAGTTCATGCATAGGAGTATCTTGGTATAATTTGAATACAAATTCAGTGGAATAGAGCATTTATTCACCACTTGAAACTTCAGGTAACTAACGAGGAAGGGTTCTCCTTAGGAAAGGTCATTTAAATAGGATTCTCCCTTACAATTCTTCGCAGAACAATAATGTATAAAAAAATCATTTTTTATAAAATAAATACTTTTGCCACTAACATCTGGTTCTTCTCCAAATAAGAAAATATTAAAAGATTTATATATATTTGACTAGCATCCATGCATAACCGTAAAAATAAAATATTTTATGGATAACACAATAAATTTTTTTTGAACTTGAGGAAGGGTGTGATGTGCGCCGGAAAATTTAACTGTTTTATTTTTTCCTGATCCTTTCTTCGTCTTCTACACTATATACATCAATAACTTATCACAATGTAAAATAGTTTCTATCTATTTTTAAAGTTTTTTTCGAAATTGAAAGCATATTGGAATAATAATATAAACAATAAATGCCTACCTGATATAATTAGTGAGAGGAGAGGCCAAGAATCCCGATTTTTTGGAGGAGAGCAACCTGAATTTGACCTTTCACTCGAAGCAGCCATCCCTCAACTGAAGGCCCAGGTCGTGTTGGTTTGCAGGAATGGACTTGTCTTGAGGAGTTGTAGGGATATATTACTATTGATTTAGGACCATCCGATGGTGACTAGTTTATTCTCCTTAAAGGAAATTCCTATAATAATGATTAGGATATATAATAACTTAATTAAAAATATTTATTTTCTATCTAAATTTACCTGAATTATTCAACACATTTTATAAATAATCATTTCGAGACATTTTTGTGTAATACAATAATAAAAGAGGTGTGCTTCAAGTTTTATAAAAATATATATATATATATTTTTTTTTTTAGTTTAAACAAATTTCACAAGCATATGAAGTTTTGTCAAATCCAGAAAAACGCAAACTCTATGATCAAGGCGGAGAGCAAGCGATTAAAGAAGGAGGCCTGGGCGGAAATGGATTTTCATCACCTATGGATATTTTCGAGATGTTTTTCGGACAAGGTTTTGGTGGAGGTGGTAAAAGAGGAGGTCGACGAGAGCAGCGAGGCAAAGATGTCATTCATCAACTTAGTGTATCTTTAGAGGAATTATATAAAGGAGCAGTAAGGAAGCTGGCACTTCAAAAAAATGTTATCTGTGATAAATGCGAAGGTATGTTCTAGATTATTCATTTGAATGATTCTGAGGAAATTGTGATTTGGCCTAGAGGCCCTATCTTTTTTACAAATATACTTCACCATTTTTCTCTAGGTGAAAATTAAGTTAATTTTACTAATTTTATATGCAGATATTTAAATGGAATAGTACTAAAGATGTCTAACATTATGTCCCTCAAAATATCCTGCAAATCTCTTGTCAGAAAAGACTTGCTCGTTTTTTAATCAATAAATATATCATTACAAATTTCTGTTGTATGGGCAAGAATCGAATAGAAGTCAAGAGAGATGACGTTATTTAGTTTTTTTATATCTCTTCTTCAGGGCTTTTAAAATTTTAAATCAATTTTGCCTGATATCTCTTTCCTTGAGCTTGATCGATAAGAGGGATTAGCATTTTAATTCGGCGGCCGAGGGGATAAAGCAGCTCACGTATCAATCCATCTAATGGCAAAAATGTATCCAACTATTAGTGATACCTCCTCCTGTGGAAGGAACGGGACCTACCCCAAGAAATTAAATAAAATCTACTAATTCTTTTTTTATTAACATCATAACTCACTGTCATTAAGTATTAACACAGGAATCTGTTGAATAATTAAAATAATTATCAATCCTGGTCTGAAATCCTATATAAACAAATTTTATTTTCCCTCAAATTCTATTTACTTCAATTTGATCGATATATATTGTTATTTCGCTTATATGTATATTCCACCCTCAGGCGACATTTCTAGATACCATTTTTCCCTGTGATGAAAATTTTGGTTTATATTCCAAAATATAAGGTAAACAAAATCAGGCCTTTATTATATATTACAAGATTGAAGGGCTGCTCGGTGGTCACAGGCACTGATAACAAATTAGTATTTTTTTATATGAGAATTAAATATTAATATTGATATTATCACTTTCTCTCTCAGTAGCCCCCTGGCAAAATACTAGTGTATTCGTTCATCTAAATATTTTGCTTCATCATTATGAAATTGCTTTTTATATTTCCTAATTTTTACATTGCTAGTTTTTTTAATGTTTTTCGAATATCTTCTAATGATTAAGCAAAAAAAAAAAAAAAAAAGAAAAAATATATATGAATTTTTATTTTGAAGAATTTTAAAAACAATGAAGTTTGGGGGAATTTTAGAAATATTTTATTTAAAAAATATATCCTCAAAGGAAATATAAATTAAAAAATTTTTTAAATAATAAAATATATAGATGTAGAATATTAACTCAAAGGTTAATTCTTATCTTCCTTTGCTCATAAATTTTTTATTTCATAGACGTCAAGTTTTTTTATTACTTACATTCATCATTTTCAGATCCTTGACCTTTTACATTTTACTTTTGTTTTTTAATAATTTTGTTAGATATTTTAAATGTCTAATTCTATTGTAGATGTAATCATATTATTTCAGTCTAATAATAATTAAATTAAAATTTATTTTTATAAAAATTGAGGTAACTTGCTTGTTGTAATATTATTTTGATTTTCAGTTTGGAAATTTCCATTTTTATTTATTTTATTATACAAATTTTATAAAATGTCTATACGGATTAGTGTTAGCGATTTGGCTGAATGTAAGCCTTATAGAATTTTTTCATTAAATAAACCTGTGATTGGATCCCATCATATATGACGTTCGAGGAAAGGGAGTTCGCTCTGTTTTGCCGTCCTCTGGAAAGCGCGTAAAGCATCCCTTCTCACTAAAAGACTAACTCTTCTGGAGTTGGCTACAAGTCGAAAGCCGATGTGGTGAAAAAGTCACTCGAAATCTTCTGCATGGTGAATTATCATTTTTTGGAAGGATTCTTAAAAGAATTTAAATATTCTTAAAGAAATATTATGGCAGTTGGGTGATACTAAATTAATAAAATTATTTGAAAACTTCCTATATGGAAGAATAAGCTTCACTTTTTAATTATTTCCCTTATTGATAATCGGAGTCTCATCTCCAAAAGCCTAAATGCTAATTATCTCAGATTTAAAAAATACTTAAATAAAATTCATTGAATAGACATTTTAAATTCCTCTATATGGAGGAGTCGATTAGTTTCTTAAACTGTGCTACGATGGATATCCAGTTTGTACACAAAAGGATAATTACTTTGGTTTTTATTTAATACATTGTTAAATATAATAGAATTAAGAATTAAAAATTTTAGATACCCTCTTTTTTAAACGAGCAACGCTCCACGAATGGCTTATTTTATTCCAGTGATCCACAATCTTTTAAGAATAAAGGATTCCATATTATTATGAATATTTTCAGTGCTCTGTAGACTTGTTGTCGAAAGGCTTCAAAAATTTATTCCCTCAATAATTTTTAAATTTTTATTTCACATTGTGTGAATTGCGTTCGTCAATGAAATTCCTTTTTGAAGATTTTATATCACATTTGGTATCCAAATTTTCTAAAATCAGTCCCGATGAAAGAACTGAAATTTAAGTATTTTTTTTTTTTATTTTGTCTGATAAATGGAAGTTGGAAAACCCTTAGTTTAGGCATTTAAAGCAATTTCTAGAGTTCTAGCTGACTTAGGTTCAAATTCATTTTATGTCTAGAAATTATTCTCTATGAGATATTATATTATCACCATTCAAAGATTTACGAACAATAAACAAATAACTAATCTCTTGTTTCTAGGTCGTGGCGGCAAACGCGGAGCCGTCGAGACTTGCAGCACTTGTCGAGGATCAGGCATTCAAGTTCAGATCCAACAACTTGGTCCTGGTCTGATCCAACAAATCCAGTCAATGTGTAACGATTGCCGAGGGCAAGGAGAACGTATCGATCCAAAAGACAAATGTAAACAATGCCAAGGAAAGAAAACAATCCGAGACCGTAAAATTCTTGAAGTTCATGTAGACAAAGGAATGGTCGATGGACAAAAGATTATATTCGGTGGTGAAGGTGATCAAGAACCTGGACTTGAGCCTGGCGATATTATCATCGTTTTAGATGAAAAAGAACATGATATTTTTAAGTAGGTTCATATTAAATAGAATAATAATTATTAACATTAGGGATTCTTATAGAAGAAAAGCCATAGGCGTAGTAAAGAAGGGAGAGGTGGCTCCAGCGACAAAATAAGGTATCTTTTATCTCTAAAAAAAAAAAAGAATTAACAATTAAAATAATTTCCAATTACCAAATTTTTATGATATTTTTGACGAAATCAAAGTTGGCAATATTAAGTTTCAGTGTAAAAGTAAAAATTTGCTCTCCTTCTTGGCTACGCTTGTTGTATTAATGAACAAAAAAAAAGTTTGGTATTTGTTTCCGCTGCTCCTTAACATTTAGCTCATCAAGAATTTGTCTCTTTGTATCTGTTATCAGGAAACAGTGGCTGACTCTGACTCTGTGATCTACAACTTGTCCGATCCCAATTGGGACTCCATAAAATATATTCTTTTTTCGTAAAAATTTTGATTGCACATTTTTGTTGCCAATATTGAAAATATTGAAAATTTTATTTATTAATTTAAATAAGGAGATTAACTATGTAAATATTGAGGTTTAAAGTGAAAAAGAAAGAGCGTGGCAGCTAGGCGTTTTGTTTTTATTGGCAACTCAAACAGATCTTCCATCCGACTATTCTGAAGATGGTCGCATAATTAACCGAAACGTCTTTTTTAATTGTCATTAAAAAAAACATGCACATGAAAGGAGAGGGCATTGTTGTATTGTACAAGATAAAATTTTATTTTCCTTCAATGACCAAACGAACAACTCTATATATGGATTATTAGGGTGAACCTGCTAATGAAGGAGTTGGAAATAACTTTTTATTTTTAAGTAATATTCGGCAATAATCACTTGAGAATAAATATACGTTTGTCAAAAATTTAACCTTCAGAAAAAGAAAAAACACCGAGTCTACCACGGATTCTCATTTCAACTTTTATTTATTCGTTATAAACATTTGATGATTATGGGGTGGAAGTTATCACCTGGACCCCAACTTGCCACTCAAATCTTGAGGGATTAGTTACCACTTTCAAAAAGTTTGTTAAATTTGGATTTGTACCCAAGTTAATTTTATCTTGTGAAATTCCACAGACTTAATCCGTTTAGCTAATTACCTCTGTTAGGATTTCTTATTATAAGTCTTCTAATTCTATCTTATCCTATTAACACTTCAAAGACAAGATGCTGCTAAAATCTTAAAAGAAAAAAATAAACAATTTTTATTACAGATTAGAGGCCTTTTTTCGCAAACAAAAAATAATTTATAATGCTATTACTCCCAATATTTTGCCTTTGTTGTTGATTTAGTATGACTTGGGTTATACGCTTGGGAGAGATAAACGCTTTTCAAAAAAAAAAGTCTGTTATTTTTGTTGATATGACATTAAGTGAAATGCAACAGAAAATTTCTGCATGGCCTAAACATTATATTTTATATAAATAAATTAATATGAAGTGAAATTTTTTCGGATTAAGCCGCGTTGGTTGTTGAGGGTTGACGCGGCTTGCTTAATGAGAAAATTTCACTTCACGTTCACCCAGCCGCCGAAACCTTCCAGAACATAAATAAATAAATATATATTCCTGTCTTAAACTCTTATATATATATATATATTGTTAAATTTGTACCCAAGTTAATTTTATCTTGTGAAATTGCGCAGACTTAATATATATATATATGAGTTTAGGACAGGAATCCTAGGATGGGATGAAGCCAGGTAATAATAATAATGAGTTACTTATCGTTTCGTGCACTTCTTCAAGGCTAACAGCTTGTCAATTTTGTTCGGTACAATTATTTTGTTAAAATTGTAATATATATATATTTATTTTATAGCCACGACTGCTGTTGGGACAATAAATTAGACCCGAAACGTTTGAATATTTATTAAGCTCTAGAAACTTTTTATTTTTTGGCTGCTACTGCCTTACATCTGTCCCAATCAGAATTATAGCCACCTAAATCGATCGTAACATGAAATAGAAAAAAAAAAATTTATTTTGTACATATCCTTATTAATTTTATTAATTTATTTTTTTCAGACGAAGCGGTAGCGATTTAATTATGCGAATGAATATTGAACTTGTCGAAGCATTATGTGGCTTCCAAAAAACGATTAAAACTTTAGATGACCGATTTTTGGTAATCACTGCCATTCCCGGTGAAGTCACGAAACATGGGGATGTGAAAGCAGTCATGAATGAGGGTATGCCTCAATATAAGAACCCCTTCGAGAAAGGGCGACTTATCATCCAATTCTTGGTCAACTTCCCTGAAACGATTCCATCTGAGATGGTAGCCGAATTAGAAAAATGCCTTCCTCCAAGGTAACTTTTAAAAAACGTTTTTCATTTCATAAACATAAAAAGTTATTTAATTTAATCACTAATTTCATGTTCACTATTAAAAAATTATTATTAAATTCTTGAAAATTTTGTAGTCTTTACCTAAAAACAAATGTCTCAATATTTCACTTTTATAGATGTTCCTTATGAGCTAAAATTATTATTTCACCAAAATTCTAACATTGATGAAAGAGACTCATCTCATACTCTAATTTAAAATTATTAAATCATATCTTGAAAATAAAATATGTTTGTTAGGAGCATTTGTATAGGATCGATGCCAATAGGCTCCTAATCTAAAGACAGTATTTAAGGACCGAAAATTTTCATAACAAACAAAAAATTACATTTGAAAATGAGTTTAATCCTTTAACGACTTTAAATAAGAATAAATTTTATCTTTTTTTAGTAAATGAATTATTCATTTGCCTAGGACACTTTTTGGAACTTTACTAAATTTTGTGACGATAATTGTGATGCTCGAAACGTCGATAATTAAATCACTTTATTATTTAGAGTATAAACTCGATTATCGTTTGTCGTGCGGATAAACAAATGCGCAGTGAAGAAATGAAACATTGAAAAAACATTTACAAAAGAAACAAAAAAACAATGGTTCTCTCATCCAGTTGAGGATCCTGATTAATCCTGATTATTGAAGTCTAGATAATCGAAGTTTCTACTATATATTTTGGCTGCCTCTTTGCACCACTTTCTGACTTTATTAAATTTAATAAAAAACTCTCCCTTTTCTGAAATGTGTCCAATTTCGGCTTTTCAGAAATTAATATATATCTAAAGGAGGTGAAAATTGTTTTTATTTATTTAATAAATATTTATGTAAACGTAACTTTTAATAAACAATTCATTTGATCTCAAGAGATGAGAATGAAAATTTGACCAATCAAGCTAAAAAAAAAAACCTAATTTGCCTAAAAACATTATAAAACCAAAAAACTTATTTCAAAACACTTATTTACCAAAAAAAAAAAAAAAATCGGACACTTATTTTTAAACGCAGGGAGGTAGAATGAAATTTCACTTTGAAATTTATTTAATAATTATAATAATAATTTAAATATCACTAATTATCCCCCTCCCCTAGGGCGTCAGGCAAATAGAGGCACCGAACGTTGTAGATAAAATTTAAATCTACGTCCAGGTCCTTTTTAGATTCCAATTCTCCTTATTATTTTAACCTCGGAATTTATGAAATCTAATAACATGAGTTCTCTCAGGGTTCTAAATAAAAATAATACTTCAAAAATTTAAAAAAATCCATAAATATATTCCAGGCCCGAGATAATGATTCCAGACAACGCCGAAGATGTCGAATTGATTACAATGAACCCGGAACAAGAATCCCGTCGCCGCGAGTACAAAAACGCCTACGACGAAGATGAAGGCGCATCGGGAGCCAATCGAGTACAATGTGCAACCCATTAGTTATTTATTACTAATTTTTTTTTAAATTATTTTAAATCAAAAAAAATCCCTCGTGAACTTTGATTTTTTTCGATTTATGTTAATTATAAATATATTTCAAAATGGTATATAAAAAAAAAGTTGTCTTACAAAAAAAAAGCTTACTTAGCCAATGCATTAAGCTAAGGTGTATATCTCTTAAGCAGCTGATAGATTGAATGTTGTTGTGACCATCTATATTACGGTTACTTCCATGCTCTGCACTTAAACTTAATGCAGCACACAGGAGAACCAAAGGTTCTAGTATTAAATTAATTCATCTTTTTAATTCAAAATTGTTTAAACAATTTTTTATAATTATGAAATATTCCTTATCATTAAATTATATTTGTATACCAAATTCAGAGAAAATACTCTTTCTTCATCCCTCTCCCCCCAAATATAAATTGAAAAATATTTTTTTTTTTTTTTAATATATTATACTTATATATATATTTTTTATTATTGTATTTAACTCTTTGTGTTTTTTCGGGTCCAATTATCATCCAGTATTTATTTCCAAAACCCAATATAATAATAATGAGTTGATTAATTATCAAGTGTTAAAAATAAATAAATAAAAAAAAAATAATAAAAACGTGAATTAAATAAAATTAATTTGCAAAAATGGAATATAGATATCTTTTTTTGTTTTATTTTAGAATCTCGTCTCTTATTTCCTAAGGTTGCGGTCAAAGTAAAACCGATTATCGTTCGTCTAATTTTCTATATTGCCATCAGTATCAAAATAAATTAGACAATCTTATCTTTTGCTCCCAGGTTAAGGGATCTGCATAAAATTTCAAAATATTTTTTCATATAACTGGATTGGTTCTAGTCTGGCTGCAGCCTTGTTTTTGTTTTTATAAAAAGTAAAATAATTTTGATTATTTATTGCCATATTAGGATAATAAATAATTAATTATAAAAAGCATTAATTTTCGTTTGATTTTGCACTGCCCACTTTAAGGGTCACTAACTTGGTATAATTTTCAGTTTTATATATTTTTTTAAGTGAATTATATTATACTTATAGATATAAAATAACTTCAAACTCTGGCCGTTATCTACAATAACTTACTGTGCACACTTTCTTCTACCCTTGATATCTTCAGTTAAGTGAACTTGTAGGGGCAAACAGCAAAGTCTCCCAAGCAATTTAGTGTGAATAAACATTGAGTGTGCTAGACATATAACTTATATTCTTTATGACATCATGTCTAGGGAGCAAGAGTGAATTTTACGTATGCGGCTAAAGTCTGCTTAGCATATCGACTATTCACTATATTATTAACTAAAACTTTCAAAATTTCTATTTGCTTGTTGAAAGTTAGAAAATTTTTTTAAAATAATTGAATGCCTATCTACACACTAATTAAATAAATATGGATAACGGAAATAGAGCATAGAATCTAAGGGAGGCCGAATTCTTTGAGATAGACAATTCCGTGCAATTATCTCTCACCTCGTCGATATCTTTAACCTTTACTACCCATTTCGTCGTACTTCTTCCTCTTGGTCTTTTTCTTATTGGTTTTCCAATTGATGTCCTTAGTTACTTTCGTTCTTTTTACAATTCTGCATATTAGACGATCAATATTATTATATAATAATAATAATAATGAGTTACCAAATCCAAGCAACGCCATCCTAATTAACACCAATAATAAACTATTTATTCTTTGTTCCTTTTACCTATTTCGAGAATGGCAAAACAAATCTCAGATATAAGATAATTTTACCAATGTCTAGAATTTGTTTACATAAAATTATAAATAGGCCAATTAATTTTTTTTTTTTAAATTACAAAAATAACTACGAAGAAATTTTTATAAATCAACTAAAGTCCTCGGATCCTCAATCATAGTCGTTAAAGAGGGTATTAGAATCTTCGAGGGAAAGGAATTTGATTATTAGATAGTAACAACTACATATTAGTTCTTAGGAGACCCCAAATACTCAACTCGCTCAGGAGACTAAGGAGTGTTACATTTTTTGGGTGGCTCTATCTCAAACTCAATCGACCAACATCATCAGGGCATCCCGGAATCATGAAGCCGAAGCTTTCGACCGATTTTATTGAATAGTAAAGAGAGAGAAGAATTCCTGCCACACGAAACAGAGCCTCTTAATTAAGGAACCAGGGATAGGCTAGGATATTATCTGCACCTTAAGTTCATCTTCAAGAGCTTACTTGGCCAATGAATCTACGGATTTTTAAGTCTTTTTCGGCATTGGAGGTTATTTAGGCTCCGCCCTTATTTATTTATATTAATTGGTAGTCAATATAATAATAAATTTTTGTCGCTTAGGGGTGAAGCCAATCTCTGACTTGGAGATTCATCCCTCTTGATGGGAAGAGATGATAAATAACGGCGCTGATTTTCTTCCTCAAAATATTTCCTTAAAAGTTATTCAATTTGGCTTTTTGTTTTTTATGAATAAAATCTTCACAAATTATATTTTAATATTATTTTTAGTATATGATAGGAATGAGGGTTGTTTGAGGATAAAATAAATTAAACTAATTAATTACTTTATTTTTTCATCAAATAAATTACAATAAAATTATATATATATATATATAGCGAGGTAAATTAAATTGAATAATGAGGGCATTGTGGAGCAGCCAGTAGGGTATCGCCGTTCTGCACAGGAGATCGGTATTCGCATCCCGGCCGGAGGGATTTTTTTCATTAAATAAAAATATTTAATGTATTGTGAACAAATTCTCAAGTATGGTCTGAATTGGAAATTTGGATCCCATCACAATAGAGCCCTCAGGCAACTCTACGAGGAGAGGGAATTCTTGTGACACCGAAAGGACGTAAAGAAGGATTCCCTCTCTTCGCAAGGAGTAGGCTACCCGCCGATGCTGAGAGAGTCTCTCCTCAAACTAGGACATCGTCCCTAGCATATAATAGGTTGGAATAAAGGGATCGGGTGGTTTATTAGATATAGGAGTAGTTAGCTAGCTAGAAATGAATATAAGAGGAGTTGGTGTTAGGAAATAAAGTAACTTCACGGGGTGCCGATAGATGGCTTCGGCCAGAGGTCGGCTAGGTTTGAAGTGTGTGTCTCCTTACACGAAAGGTGGGCCTATACGGTCCAAATGAAATATAAATTGGATCATTTTAACTTAATCAATATGCCGCGGGAATTGAGAGACCATCTTTCCCACAAATTTTGAGTCAAGAACTGAACCCGAACGGGGATGCATCCACCTTTTCTAAGATTATATATTAAATTTTTTTGTGATTGATTTCCATTCATTATTTTTATATAAAATTGTTTATTGGGGTTTTTAGTCCAAAAATAATTCAAACACATTAGTGATGTTTTATTATCCAATTTGAAAAATTATAATAATTTCTTAAAGAACGTTGCCCAATTTGATTTTTAGCATTCCATTTTTTTTTCTTTCAATATTTTTTTTTTTATATAAGCTCAGAAAAATTTTTTCCTCATTCGCGGTGCCAATTCACTCACTTTTCAAGAATTGTTCAAGATGATGAAGAAAAAACCGTTGAGAGAAATTCAAAGTGGAATGAAGGGGGAGGGGGGAGTAATATTCTTATTACAATTATTCTTTAAAAAAGTGACAATACGAGTAAAGTAGTTGCACAGGGAGTGCATGTTTGTCGCTAAATAATAAATTCATTTCGCCCTACTTCCCTCAGAAATGGAAAAAAGACTATCATTTTAAACAAGTTTATTTCCTTATTAATCATTGGTAAAATAGATGAATTTTTTATATTTTTTAAGTCGGAGTTAACTGAGGTACAGACATCGCGAAAACTATGCTTTTCGGATTTAGATAAAGTAAGTTGAAACCTGAGTCAAATTTTTGGCTAATCCATAAAGATGAATGCACTAATAAATTTGTGAAGACCACGTGGATCGAAAAGTAAAAGGAATTATAGTAAATTAATTATCTATTATTTCGTTCCGCCCCCCCCCCCCCCACAAAAAAAAAAAAAAAAAACCACCACCACCCTCAGTCTTACCCCTTTTATTTCCAAAAATAATAATTTAGTAATTTTCGCCTACCTTTTAGATCCCTCAAACTGGGGTTTGGAGCTGTTATCAGATCAAATCGTTCCATCTATTTCTTGAAGAGTTTGGAATAGATAAAGATGATGGAGGGTTAATTAATTGTAAGTATACTGGAACGCTTACGCCTAGGTTTTTTTCAAGGATTATCGACAGAGCTAGCCCTCAAGGTTTATCCCTATCCTTATAAGGCAAATGTGCTTAAGGGTAAAATATGAACGAGAGCTTTGTAGATCTATCAACCATCAAAGAAAACTAAGAATTTGAAGATTCTTTGACTTTTGAACATGACTGTCCTTTAGGACAATGACAGACTTAACCCTTGAGGGCTCGCTTTGTCGAAGATGAGCGTTGAGGACTTTGCCGGGACTCATACCCGACTGGTGGGGAATTTTACCAGCTGTTGTATTCTTATGCCGCAATCAGCACAGCCGAATTTAGAATAAATTAAATTAATTATACTAAGATTAATGATAATATATAACATATTCAGAAATATTTTTCGTATGGGGCTTTAGTCTTTAAAAAAAAATCCGATTCGTCTAAATTTGTCACTATATCATGACTTTAATAAAAAGATACAAATAAATGAGCGGTTCAGGAACATGGCTCAGTATTAGATGGCAGATGATTAAATGAAAAGACAATTTAATTAAATCTCCTCACTCATTTGATCTAATACTCTTTCATTTATCTTCTAAATGAGCAATAAGAAAAAGAAGATAAAATTAACAAATATCCATTGTAATTGCATTTTATTAAACACGTTCACAAATACATCATTTTGTTTATATAATAAAGAATTTATAAAAGATTTTTTTTTTTAAATTTAAATCACAACAATAGCATAATACTCGTCGTATGTATGTATATATATAGAAAAGATTTATTTATCTAATATAAATATATATGTACTAAAATCGATGATAGTGATTTAAAAAGGAGAAATAAATTACAACTATAAATATTTGCAGTCATTTAAAAATTCAAAATATGAAAAATAAAACAACTATAATAATAAGAATGTGTTGGTAATAAATATTGCATGCTAAAAAAATGTAATTGTGAATCGGTGAGGTTAGAAATTTAATAATGTATGTTTAGCATCGTGTGTAGTTCAGAATCAC
The DNA here is from genome assembly GCA_010014785.2 of Anisolabis maritima. Lineage (NCBI taxonomy): Eukaryota > Metazoa > Arthropoda > Insecta > Dermaptera > Anisolabididae > Anisolabis > Anisolabis maritima. The sequence goes on along the minus strand of JAAAKE020086356.1, from coordinate 17,955 downwards.
TTCAATAATTTCAAAACTATAAACGCTAGTAAAAATATATTGGAGTATATTGAAGAGAGAATGGTTCAAAGAGTCTACCAAAAATAGTTTTCAAGGTCAAATGACGAAATAGTGACGAGCTTGTCCGGTATTTCAATATACAAGCGGAGAATTTGAATAACTCAGTACTGAGATGTGATAGCAAGTAACGCGCGATGTCGGTCTTTTCGTCTACGTGAAATATATATAATAATTATATCTGCAATAATCTAATAGCCACACGAAACATTCTACGCATAAAAGACCCATAGTGGTCGCTCCATCTATTTTTTTTTTTTTTTACAAAAATTCATGTTTTTTCTGAACTCACCGATTCAATTATTTAATATATTATTTATCTTAAAAGTGAGTCTAACAATTTATATTTATATTCTATTATATGATTGCGGCTAATACAAAAGATTAATCCCATCTAAAGTCTAAATGTGAATGTGCGAACGGTGAATGATTGATTGTTTTCCTCTTAGCAAATTATTCGGCTATTGGCTATGTTCCAATTGAAGTCCGTTTAAGTTTTAACATCGGGGGTGGTTAATGAAATTCATAACTCAAATTAGAGCCTCTCTTTTCTGGATTAACTCTCACTAAATAACGTTTCAGTATCATATTAATTAAGTCAACTCCCTCCCATTGAGAGAGAAATAGACATTAGATATAATTTATTATCTTACAAAAGATTGTTGGTCAATGGAGAATTCAAACTCCTTGCATTTACATCCATAAATTCATTGGTGACGTCATTTAAGGGGTGAGGGTGATGTACTTATATATAAATGGAATTGATATAAAACACTTTATGACTTAGAATTACACAAATTCTAATTTCACTAAAATCACTAATTATATTAGTTAAATAGTTAACATTATAATTTTTCAACCGACCAACTCAGCGAATTCCAAATTTTAACATTTTTGATGATTGAAAACTAATTAGAAATTAATTAACTCAAAAATACAGATTTATTTATCCTCCTCAAATTTTGTAAGTCTAATTTTAATGATTGCACTTTTAAATTTTTCTCGATTTATTAAAACATTGTTCAAGTAAAATTTGATTGGATTATTATTATTTTAATCAAAATGATTTTTGAAATTAAAAATATAGAATAAAGGACTTTTAAAATCTAAATTGAGTCGGTCCGTTAGGTGTTGGTTACATGAGTTTTTTTATCATAGATTTTGTTTTTTAAACTTAAAATAATTATTTAAAATAAAATGACTCTTGTAAACAAATTTTAATATATTTTAAATTGACTGCAATTATTGACTTGGAGATTTAATAAAATAATTTCAGTCTTAGAGACATTGGTTATGAAAAAAATATTAATTTCCCCTATATATGATAATATACTGGTCAATTCAAAATAATCCATCGCATTTCTTTAATAAGTGAGAGCTCCATGACGGAGTCGTTAGGGTGTTTCCGTTCTGCAGGAGATCGGTGTTCGCATCATGAACATGTTCAGATTTGCTCAATATATAAAAATATTCAATGTAAACCTAGGGTAAATAAACGGGGAACCCGGCAGCGGGGCCTCTACAGTTCGAAAGTAAATTATTTTATAAATAATATTTTTAATTTTTAAATTGATTTAATTTGAATTAACTTAGAAAGAGATGGTATGCATGTGACGTCAGATTAAATAAATTGCAAATTACGATTTCGTTATTTAATAAAACAATCATCAGTGTGAATTCTGTTTAAATGTCAGCAATTCTTTAGCGCTTCTTTCTTTTGTTATTATCAACATAACATAACAAAGATGTCGATAATAACAAAAGAAAGATATGCTAACTATTAAAACTAATTTACTATCAGATATTTCACACCACTTATGATGTTTTATTAAATAACAAAAAATTTCCTTGAGATTTACAATTTATTTAATTTGGCGTCATATATATTCCTTCACCTTTTTCATTGAATGAAGACTCCAATTGGAGTCCTTCATAAAATTAACTTAATATATTATTGATAAATTTTATTAAAATTTAAAAAAAAAAACTCAACTCAATCCAACTTTCGATTGGTATTTAAAAAATTTATTCAATTCATATTTTTCCATGGAAGAACCTGTTCCACTTTACTCAACTCTAGGATAAATTGAAATATCGTCACGTCATAAATTAAATAATAATAGAAATCACAGAGAGAATATTTAAGAAATTTGGCGAGTCTTTCTTTTGATTGGGGTTAGCATTTAGTATGTCGTTCTGCGATGAAAAACAAGTTACGCATGCGCAAAACAACGAGCGCATATTGATATCCAATTGCGCATGCGCAACATAAGACGCGCGTGCTCAAATTGGTCAGTACGTAAGATCCATTATTTTATATTTGTAAATCTCAAAAATAATATCTTTTGAAATATGACAAATTATTTTGTAATACCCAGTATAAAAAAAGCACCCACTTATCTGATAGTGAGATTTAAATAAAAAAAAAATTCAATAAACTACACATCATTTCTAACGATAATAACAAAGACTAGCTTATATAAATAGAAGAAATTATTATCATTTGGTTTGCCTATTCAGACCCTCACAATTGCAGATGATAAATGATAATTCGATTATCGTTTAACAAACAACTACCAGAAGCCACTCAAAAATATTTTCATCACAACATAGATTAATAATAGTACAATTACTAATATTTGGTGAATATTTTCTTTTTTAATGCTCATTTGTGATTGGCACTAAACATAAATGCGTTGCTGTGATTCCGAATGCTATTTTCTTCGTGGGTGTCTCTTCTTCAATCTTCAACTTGTGAATTATAGCAGAAAGGTCACACTTGGGTGGCAAGCAAAGAGGCAGGTCCTCCACGTCTCTGCTTTCCATTGCAGCTCAGCGAACGATCTGGAATTTCATATTAAAATAAGATAAATAGCAAAGATGTATATTAAAATAAAGTTAAAATAAGAGAGATATTTATCTAATAGGAAGAGGCCATATGCCCCAGAGAGAAGATATTGTCCCTGGCTTTTTTTTTTAATATGTGGTGAGCCCTCGACCTATAAACTTGTTCCATCCCATTTTGCAGTTTAAATTTGAAATTATTTTCGATTAAAATATTTTTAACAACTACAATAGGTATTTTTAATTAAAAACGTTTTGGTAAAGCTTTTTGATAAATTAAAAATGCCATAATATATACCACATTTTTTAATTTAAATTTATTGTGTGTTGGGCGAGAACGAATTAAGTTCGAAGGTCGATGGCCACTGTATTATTATTATTATTATTATTATTATTTTGAATTAATATTTATAATAGTATTTCAATTTTTGAGATTGCCGCCCTAGCTTGCGACTAGTGTTGTGATATTAATTCCAATCGGGCTTGCTAGATGGCATGGCAAAACGCAAGGTAGCACGGCCGTCGTGAAAGCGGAAAATCCTGGTTCGAGTCCAGGGGGCGCGAACTATATTCATCCAAATAATAACCCTTGCAAATTTGTTTTATCTTTGACGATATGTTTCACTGCCTATGGAGCGTTGTTTGAAAACCACCACCATCTATTTCAAACAAAGCTCTATCAGTCGATATTAATTTATTTAACATTTTGTGAATGTGTTTTTGTTGTGACTATAAGGCCCTTACTCTAAAAAATCACTAAAGAATTATTTGGACTGGTCTAGCTAGAGCCAAAGAAACAGAGGAATGGAGGAAAAGAGAAAAAACATCTATATCGTATATGTTTTGCTATATTAAATCAAGGCTGTCCAACACACGAGTAGGAGGTTGCATGCCGCACTTAAAATTAAAATAAATATTTTCCTTAAGTTCAAATGATAAATAAATAAACAATTTTTATAAATATTATTTTGCGAGTTGATGATTAATGAAGTTGGATCAAAGTGAACAAATTTTAAAAATTTCTCGGTAAGTGGGGGTATTTTAATTATTCAGGCTGCTGCACCATTCTTGGCCTAATATTTATTTTTTTTGAATGAGTCCATCCGGGATGCCAGGCCAAAAAGGGAACAAAAAAGGGGCTTCTAAGATGACTAAAATAGATCAAAATAAATAAAATAATCATTCAACCGCGAGGCTAGAGGGGCATTCATTTCAAACTTCCTGTTAATTTACGGAAAGAAAAAAGTGAAAAAATTTCCAAATTAATTTCTTCTGAATAAATAAAAAAAGAATAAAAGATAAATAAAAATTCATCTGCTCAAGCACGAAGAGTCGTCCAGCGAAAATAATTATATTATTATAGAGCTCAAAATTTGTTTAAATAACGTTTACGAATAGGAATAAAAATAAATAGCGTGATATGATTAAAATATTCCTATATTATTTGTTTTTGATTTGTGGGAAAAAAATAAAAATAATTTTAGAAATTTATTTTTTTTATTAATAGTTAGGACTTCAACCAATGAAAGTATATTTTGCGTAATAATCTGTTTAATGTAAATATTTCGATGTCACTAGAATGACATTATCCTCAATACTATAACGGTTGTAAGACAGTAAAGGGTCAGTAATCCCATCCAATAAACAATAAAGTGGCCTCCAAACGATTTTGAGACGGATAAGGGTTAATACATTTAAAAAATGATCTAATAATTTATGAATTTTAATCAAAATCGGTTAGGAAATAGAAAAAAACTCAAAAAGTAAGTATTAGTACCCGTTGGCTGATTTTATACAAAAGCGGCGAGGGTACTTAGTTTAAATATAAAATATAAGTTTTGAGAAATCTTGCTCACACACATACTGACCGACCATTTTGCGAGACTTAGGTGACCTCAAAACTTGTATTTCCGTTGAAATCTCAATTGCAATCTCACTATATATTTCATATATAGGCAAGAAAAAGTAAAAATAGGTAAGCTAGCTCCCTCCATCAAGATAAATTTTATAATGAAGTTGGATGTTGGATGACGTCGAAGTATTTACATCAAACGGAGTATTAGGCAAAATATACTTCCGTTTGCTGAAGTCCTAACTATTAATAATTTCTTGACGGCCATCTGCAATAAATTTATTATATTTCTTTAATGGCTAAAAATTAAAAGGAGTAGCCCTACCTCTATAGGGACTGAGGCTCTCCCCGTGCAGGTTGTTGTTGAAGATGGACCCTCTGGGAAGCTGGGCATGTCGGAAGGAGCCACAGGGCGTCACCACCGCGCTCAGCCGATCTGAAAAAAATTTAGGAATTATGTAGAAGGGGTCTCCACCTCTTATTATGTAAATATAATTGAAATTATCGCGATATATTTATACCTCGAAAGTTCACCCTTCCCTTGGTGTAGAGGCTTCACGTACCATAGGTCAAAGGTTCGCTTCCCGACAAAAATTTATTTAAATTATAAATATATTGGCTACCAATTAATTTAAATAAATAAGGACAGCGTCTAAATGGCCTCAGATGCCGAAAAAGACTTCAAAAAAAAAAAACCCTAAAGTTCTGAAGATAGTCTTGAAGGCATAGCATAAAAATAAATAATAATAGCGGCTATTCTTTTTTATTCACTTTCATTTTTTTCAACTTCTCAACTATTTTTCTTTTTTCTTTTCTTTTTTTTTCTTCTTAATGTTATATTAATTATTATCCAGAAGCGGCCAAGTATGAGGTGAGGTGTGTGCCATATACCCGTTTCATTAGAGTCCCTTACTCCCCTTCAGCGGCGTCAAAGAGAAAAAATGAAACAACTAAATTAAAATTATATATTTTTTTTACCAGGGTCCATTCCTTGTTATTGCATCATATTGGTATGAAGGACCGGGACTATTAATATTAATTATAAATCTATTTCTACGAACCTTGTAACCTTTTTCTCTAGATCCACCCTCGTATATGCTAAGTTGATTTCGTAAATATAATTTGATTACTTAAAAAATATTTATTTAAATTGCCTTTTTGAAATGATTATGCCATTATTGCGAATAAACATATTATTTTTAATTTTATTGAAACAAACGTTTGAATAAATGCAGATAATAAATTAAACAGTGAATAAATAAAGCACCAATCAAATCAAATATTATACAAGCAAGCGCAAATCTGAATTTATTTCTCTAAAATAAATAGTCGTAATATACGCGTGGTAAATATTTTTTTGGGGAATTCCCCTGGTTGGTGTAATGTTTTTGATATCTTGGTAATGTAGAGATAAACATAATGCATTTCTTTTTTCCGTGTTGATAAAATTATCATTTAGCAGAAATATGACGTTTGTAAAGAGATGTTTGTTTATATATGAGTATTACCCCTAATGCTAAGAGACAGTAGGGTTTTAAGGGTCCTTAGCACCCCTTCACGTGGCGTTTCTCAATTTCACCGGAGAGTAAAATTTTAAATAAATAAAAATTATGATATCTTTTGAAAATATAAGATATTTTTCAATCATTGACTTCCTTTCTTTTAAATGCTCGATCAAAAAATAAATTTGATAAGACGAAAAGGGAATTTTATTATATACACTTATATAGAGTTCGGCAAGTATTCCAAATGCATTTCGACTAGATGTTCAATTTTTAAAAAATAGGTAAAATTTACTTTACAATATTTATAAAAATTTAAATTCTTTAAGATTAATTTTATAAAAATAAATTTTAATAAAATATTTGATCAAAATTATTAACTTCAAATGCTTGTATTTCAATTTTTATTAAAATTTATATTTATTTTATTTATTTTTATTTGAAATATATGTATTTGAAGTTAACAATAATTTTCTTTAAGTCTTTTCCGGCCATCCGTCCTTATTTAACTGGTAACCAATTTATATAAATAAATTTTTGTTGCTCAGGACGGGAAGCGAATCACTGACCTTTAGAACGTGAAGCCAGACCTCTGGCCGTGCACAAAGGAACTGAGCCAGCCGCAGCCTTGTGTCAAAGTGAGAAAATAGGGAAGTTGGGTCGTAAGACAAAACGGTTGAGAAACGCTATTTTAGACTTATTTATTTATATTAATTGGTAGCCAATATATAAATAAATTTTTGTTGCTTAGGACCTTTAGCACGTGAGGGGAGAACTCTACCTCTGCACTAAGGGACAGGGCTGATAAAAATTTGATCGATATTTTTTTTAAATTTATTTTCTATAAATTAGTCTTAAATATCTGTTTTTTAAATTTTACCTATTTTTAAAAATGAGCATTTAGTTGAAATACTTGCCCATATATATGAGATTTCATTTTGCTTTTTTACTAATAGTATAAAATGAAAAATTCGGAGAAATTGTTTTTTAATTCGATTAGCAATTTTAAGACAGACCAAAATCTTTTCTTCTTCATTTATTCTCTACTTTTAGTGGTAAATAGATTTTAGCAATAAATTTCTAAAAAATGAAAATTATTTCAGTTTATTTTTTGGAGGACCAGCGGAATTTGTTTGTAAACAAATCTACACATGAGCGGACCCAAGAAACAATTTTAGGAAAGACGATCGCCTCCCCTTCCCCCCAAAGAACATCTGGATCTAAATTTTTATTTTAATCTAAATGACAATCTAAGACTTGAGGCCCCTCTGCTAAGAAAAGCTAGTAATCTGCATGGCAACAGCAAATATACCTTCAGTAATCATCTAAAACGGTCAAAAAAAAAAACTGGCGGCATGTCCGAAAAAAGATTTTAGCTATCTTCTTAAATTCAAAGTTAATATAATCGGTAAAGTGTTAAATATGAGATAAAAAATTTTATGGAAACAAAAAATAAAACCATTGAGGAACTCTTTAGTGAAACATGGATAACCAATTTAGCTTTTCTTGTCAACTCAACATTTAAATATTCTCAACAAAGAATTGCAAGGAAAAAATAAACTTGAAACGGAAATGTATTCTTCAAATAAATACGTTTAGTGGAATTGTATTCAGCCCAATGGTGTAGGGACTGCCTAGCAAGGGCTGCAATCCGAGGGGCCCACGCATCTGGCTTGGGAGAAGTAAACTGAGAAAAGTGCATAATATCAATGACACAGTCTAGATAGTTGCATAAACAAATTTGTAATTAACTCGTGAGAATATCGTATTGTTTGCCTGGGCCGTTATATCGAGATTCTACTCTATTATGATCTGTATAATCTCTTTATTTCTATTACGTGTTAAAGTAATAAGTATATTTTTATTTTCTATTGTTCCCTTATTAAATTTTGCAAAAATCAAAATTTTTTTATTGTAATCAACAATAAAGGAGGGGGGAGGGCTCTCCGAGCATGCTTGCAGAAGGGCCCTATATATTTATCTACGCCACTTCATTTCCTTTCGAATCACCCGGTCATAATTTGAGTTTGAGACCACTGCTCTAAAATAGCATCTTAGATGCCGGAAAAGATTAGCAATTAGGCAACGGAATAGTGTTGCCTAACTTCAAGGCGCTCCTACTCGGGCGGAAGATAACAAAAAGTTTCTTTTATCCACTACTTTTAATTTTAAAAATTAAAATTCATCCGCTACACACAAATATTATTTAAAATAAGAGAATTATATTTTTCTTAATAGGACATCAGAGCAGTTATAAAATAAATTCTCAGTAGTAAATATATATTTTTTTTTATTTGCGGTCCTTAGCTATAATACTTTGCAAAATACTTGAAATTCTCAGTATTGTACTGAAAAAGTTTTAGTAATTTTTTGCAGAGATACAAAGCAGGTCTTTTATCTCCCTGCCATGTTCTATTTCATTTGTAAAAATTAAATCTCTTTCTATTAAAGAGAGCAAGTGTTAGGCCCAATTGAAAGTGTCCAATCCCCTAAAACGTCGATGATGAACTTCTTACCTGCAGGTGCGAGGAAGAAGACATCGCTGTTAAGTCGGTAGGCAGGGCTGGGTGTGGGTTTGCCCCGAAAAGTTCCGGGCACGGAGGGCACTGATGGTACTGAGGGCACCGAGGGCACACGTGTGGCCACGCACAGGTCCAGGTCGCTCAGCACTGCCAACAAATAAGAACACGTGTATTGCATGAGAAGAGCCGTCCATTCATTGATTCATGTCGCTATTTAGGTCTCGCTAGACACCGCCTCGCTTCCCAATTCATTGCCAAAAGAAACCTACTCTCATTTGGGCATTTTAATATTCCATCATGATCAAACAAGTGAGATATTTAAGTAGGTGGCAAATTATAGCTACTCAATATTAAAGCTAACTAGGAGCAAATAGGTCAGTAAAAAAAAGATCATTTTTTATTGCATTTCTTTTGGACTGACTAGGCCCATCTACCGAAATCCCGTTTATTTACTCTAAGTATTTTCGTGTACGGAGACACACTAACCTCAAGCCCAGAAGTCTGGATGCAGTATCCATTCAAGTTACTTTATTTCCTTTCTCAAACTCCTACTGTATTCAGCTAGCTAACTAACTATTCCTATTTCTATTTCCTCCCGGGCTCTTTCATCCATCCTTAACTAATACTAAGGTTAAAAATTAATCTAAAAAAAAAAAATTAAAAAATTTTTTTCTTTCGAGACAATATGGATGCCTATCTATCCATTTTTTTTTCTTAATTTAATTTTTTTTTTAAGTGATCATGTAAAATTTAAAAAAAAATTATTCGGTTAATTGCCTATGATGAAATTAATATAAATTATATTGGCTACCAATTAATTCCAATGTATATAAAAGAATGTTTATACCAGTGGCGCTCAATGCATGCAGCGCATTCCTTGTATTTTATATATATTTTTTTGTATATTTACATAATTATTTTTACTATGATAAATTATATTTTGTCACTTTAGTTTTTTTATGTTCATTGTTAATAAATTTTATTTGAAAATGAATTATTGAATTAAGTCGGTACGCGATTATCCGATTCCGGCTCCTACTCTATTTTGAAATTTTCGACTTCGATTAACATAAAATCCTCTCTCTCTCTCCCCCCCCCCCCCCCTAAATAGAAAAGCTCCCAAACAAATCTTTGTTAAAAATTTCATTTGATTCATTATATATAAAAAACAAATTTTTTTTTTTTTATTTTCCATAACATGCTGGCAAACATCTTTCGCCAGGACGAAATTAAACTTCAAATGAAAATATAATTGGGAAAAAAAAACTTTTATTTGATTTGGAGATAAATACATTGCATTGTATGTATATATATATATATATATTCGTTCTTTTAATTTAATTTTTGTTATTTTTTTTTTATAAAATTCCTTTTAATATGAATGAATAATTTATAAAATAAATGTTAACTTTTTATTAAAATATATTAAGCACATATTTAATATTTTTAATAAAAGAATTTAAAAAAATATTTCAATTATATCCGAAGACTTGAAATTAAAAAAAAAAATTAGCCGGAGTCGGAGTCGGCCCATTTTTACCGATCCGTGACTCCGTTGGCTCCGAAAAGTCAAAAATGCTTCCGCAACCCTGATTAAGAATATATAAAATTAGTTAATTTCTAAAGTTATAGTTTCCATTTTTTTAAACCGCTTAAATGTTACCGCATTGATAGTAATTATATTCTGAGTTAAAGTGTACCCATAGAGCCTCCGATGTCGAAAGACAGCTGCCTTTATTAATTAATTAATATTTTAAAAAATGAACTATCAAATTTCCCTTTTAAATTCTGATTGTGGCTCAATATTTGGTCAAGTAGTATTTTATGCCAATCCTGAAGAAGAAAAAGTTTTTAAGAAATTTGTCCTGAGTGACGCTTAGTCTCCTATATAATAAAAATTTTGGACCGAAAGAAGTTCTTTTTCGTCTTCATAATACTTGAGTAAGAACGAAATAAACAAAGGCTTGCTTATGGAATAACTTAATCACTCCATCTCCAACTTCTACATCATTACTGACTCTCTTTAGGTGCATGCATTTACTTGACAATAACAATGAATGCGTTGCTGAAAAATAAGAAACCTCATTTACTCCCAACTGAAGACCAAAGAATGCAAAGCTAAGACAAACATTTCTTTCATTTCCTTTTAATGGACTGGTGGGCTGCTTCATTTCAATTCTATTGTTATAATTATTTTGGCCAGGTTAACGGATATCCTCATTCAAAATTCATACATTTTCCTCCCCCAGGGGAGAAAATATGTTAAGTGTTATGGCGTTAAAAAAAAAATTAGCGTTATTTTTAATGCTAAAATAAAACTTTTAAGCTGTTAAGTGCTTGGATATAATATTATTTTAGATTCATTTTTTTTACTCTCTCTTTACTTTTGTTCGACAGGCATAAGTTTTTTTTTTTTTTTTTTTTTTTTTCTTGAGAAGTTATTTATTTTAAACAGACCATCATCAAATCTAAAAGTTTGCTTTTGTCTTCATCCATAATTTATAATGGATTTTTTTATTTACTATATTTCAGATTGCATGTGATAAGAGAAGAAAAAAAGGGATTTTTCAAGTTGACTGGTGATTTTATTCATAATTAAGCCTTTTAATTTTCCATTAATATATCAGAGAAACACAAACCCCAACAGGGAGCTGTTTGCATATGCAGTGGGGGAGATTGAGATAGGGAGCACGAGATAGCAAATTTTTGTATTGGAACGATAAATATCACAATTAAAATATAAGCTAAATCAAAATGAATAACTATTGTTGAGATTTGCAAGTAGACAATTAATGAAAGATATAAAAAAAAAAAAAAAGGTAGAACTTTTGACATCGGTCTGCCTGGGATCCGAACCCACATCATTTGGCAATGTCAATAGTTCTAACCCCTCGGACACGGCCTTTTATAGAAAATGAAAAGTAAAAGCCTCTCCAGTCCCTTGAAATATCAAACGGATAAAATTTATATACTATCTCCCTCAAAAGTAATTGGACAACTTGTACTCTTTGGTTTCGTCTAATTAGAAAAACTACATGAAAATAATAAATTTAATAATAGGTCAAACTTTATGATTTTGAATTTCATGTATTGTCCATTAAGACGAAACAAAAGATACAGGTTGTCCAATTTCTTTTAAGGGGATAATATCAACTTATTTGCTAGGAATTCAGAGAACCCCAAAGTTCTACTTCGGATTAGTTGGAAGAGAGTGGGACGATTACAATACTTTCCTTATATTAGAGAAAGAGAGAATGTAAAAAAAAGTTCTATTACTGAATACTTTCTTTATTCGAGTAACTCGAGGTTGAAAACTCTTGAGTGCAAATAATTGATTAAAATCTAGTTTTTATTCCTTAATTATATGCGAGGTTGGGGGGGGGGGGGGGGGTGGAAAAAAGGGGAGTGATATGAGTAATTAAAACGGATAAAAAAAAAAAAAAAAAAAATAATATA
>JAAAKE020086345.1:0-22029 GCA_010014785.2 Anisolabis maritima | reverse complement strand
TGGTTTTTTTTATCTTTATTTTTTCTTTTTCATTGATTTTTGCTTTTTTTTTATTATTTTTTTTTTATTATTTTTTTCTTTTTTTTTTTTTTTTTTTTTTTTTTTTTTTTTTTAAATAAAGTAAAAATTTTTAATTATCTAATAAAATATATCAATAAAAGCATTTATTTGAGAATTTTTAACTTTCAAGTTATTTTCATTGTTTAGCTGTGTTCAATGAATATATAATAATAAAATGCAAAGCCTCATTCTGTGGCCTTAGGATAAAATTAATTAATACACTTTACAATCCATTTGAATTGTAAATTCTTTTCAATTGGACTCATTTTTTTTCTTAAAGAATGTCTGAGAATGTGTAATTGAAACTTGGTATTTTATATAGGCTTAAATAAATTAATTTTTATTACAGTTAAATATTTATATAATAAAAAAAGTTAATTTTAATGTTAGGAGAATAAGATAAAATTATAGTGTACCATCAGCTAAAAAAAAAAAATAAATACAATTTAGTTTATTCTTTAATTTCTAATATAAAATAAAGGAAATCTAAGAATATGCTGAAAGCGAAAAGTGGTTTTACATGAAAATTTTGCATTCCTAGTTTCAAATTTTATAAAAGTTAAAAAAGGACTATGACCTCAAACTATTACTTTTCTTTCACTTTATAAGGTGATTCTTATAAACTACATTTCCTTTGAGAATTAATTAAATAATTTTATTTTGTATTTTTTTAACCAGTTGTTACTAACTAAGGTTATTTTTAAAAATAAAAAAATTTTATTTTGAATTAATCATCTTTTTTGTTTGTTTCAGAATAAATTAGTAAGAAGCTAATTTTTGGATACATGTTAGCCACTATTAAAATAATATTGTTTAGAAAATTCCTAATTTTCCCACAAAAAAGCATTTAAAATAGCGTTCGAAGTTGGCCCATCTTTTTTTCATTTATTCCTTCATTATTCCATTACTATTTCTCCTAAATCCTTCAGAGATAGAGCAAATTGTTTATAATTTAATATCCTTTTTTTTTATTCATGTTGATTAAAAGATAAATGAGACAATTTTGCCATCTACTAAGTCCTAATTGCTTAAAATGTTATTTAAAAAAAAAATTTGAATCTTAAAAATAATAGTTATTTAATAAGTGCTCTTTCGTTTCATTTCACGAAATTTTATAAAAAGATAAATTATGGAGTATTAAATTAGAAACAATTGGATATAATTTGGAAGGCACAAATACTAGTGAAGTTATGAAAGAATAACTAAAAAGCCAACTTGATTCTTTGGACGCCATTGAACACTTTCCCCCACTGGAAAAGTTAGGGAATTTAAAAAAAAATCATATTTTTATAGTGTCAAAGATACCCAAAAATTAACTTTCTACTAATTTGTTTCCGATTTGAAGCAAATTTCTATTAGATTTACTGTGCTAATAATAATAAACTAATGATAAAAGAAAAATGTTTTTATTTAATCGATAGAGGAATATCGTTAATTCAGTATCAAGTCGATAAACTAAAATTCTTTTATTTTTTTGTTTTCATCATGTATTTTGGGTGTTCTAATTTTATCTTATGGGAGACAGGACACTTCGGTTCTTTATTGAGCAATTAATTTAAAATTGTAACAAGGGGATAGTCTATAGAAAAATTGTGAGACATTTAGGCTTTAATTAAATAATGCCATCATCATGTCATTCTGAAAGCATATATAAACTCATTGTTTAATACACTGATTATGGCATTATTTAATTAAAGCAGAAACGTCTCACACTGATTTCCTCACCTTTTTTTCAATTGTAATCTTCAGACAACGATCCATCTCATTGTGAGTAATTAATTGATGGCGATATTATAAATACATACATACTCCATTCCTAAAAAACAACTGCGTAATTTTTGGCATTTTTCGAATTGTGTCATTATAACATTGAGTGAAAGATAAGCACTATATAAAACTAATTACTCACATCAAAACTATTAATATTACAATATAAAGAAAATAAAAATTTGTTCTTAATATCCTCTTTTTCTTATTTATATTGATTAAAAAATAAAGGAGACAGCCAATTTTAACAATAAAAACTATTTTACCTGCATTTAGACAAAATCGGAAAGAGCTAGAAAAAGGTACTTTTTATTTCATTAAATTAAAAAATAAATAATTACTTATATATATAACTTGATATACTGGCATTAAATTAGTTAATATATATTAATATGTTTTCTCTCTCTTTCTTATATATATAGTTTTTTATTAACTCGAAACTCTATCAACAAATTTATGATCCAAGTTTATTGTATATATTTATAAAATATTTTTTTATATTATAAATATTAATAAAAGCTCTTTTCAGATTTGATTTAGCTAAAACGTCAAGATTTTGTTGTTATATTAACTGCCTCTTTTAACCTTTAATCATAATAGCCTTAAAATTATATTCATATTTATATCTTTAAAATTTGGTAATACTTTTTATTTTGAAAATTAAGCTTAAAATTGATAAAGAATATATATTACATTCCTTGAAATATTATTTTGACCATCACTCTTAGGAGAATGTGTGGAACTCGAGTCAGAGTAGAAATGTCATCTGGACGTAGTCGACGTGGAGGCGTGGGAGGCCGGAGGAGCACCATCCCAGCTAGATATTCCAGGTAAATAAAGGAAGCTAATAATGACACAAATCTCCCAATATTTTTTTTTTAATAAATAAATAAATATATATATATATATTTATTTATATTCATATATGTTAATATTTATATATATAAAGCTAAAAATAATAATATCCACTTATAGATGCTGATACAAATTTTAACATATTCAAATTTAATATCCCTCTTATAGTTTACACTGATCATATGGGTGAGTTCTCATGCGTGATGTGCTAATAAGAGCAGAAGTAAGTCCGGGCATGAGGTGGTGGCGGTTGTTTGATGATGTCCCCGATTTGCAGGGCTCACTCCTCGCTTGGTATCGACCTGCCACCTCTGGCTCCAGACTTCATGTATTTGCTACCAACATGACCGGCACTACCCAACATCTTCCCAATCTGAAAACTTGGTTCAACTCGTCGCAACTACATCTAGGGTCAAAAATTAGCGCCCAGCGGTTTTTAAAAGAGCCAACCTTCCATCATGACCACCACACCACAATCCTGGCTGACGCCCGGTCAATACGGCCCAACCCTACGACATTCCACCATCACGCAACATTCAATTGTTCGCGGCTTCTCATCAGACTCTACTGCCATTCTCTTCTGTCTTCATGTCAACGCACTCGCCCAACCAACTGCAGTCTGGTATTCTAATTATAAATTCAATAATATCCGTATTTGACGCTAAATAGCATAGGAATTTTTAAAGACAAAGTAACCGAGACCTATTTTGGAAATAAGGCAATTATCAAACTACACAAACCTATCCTCTTTCATCCTTACATTTAACTTTCATGTCTATTTTTTATATTGACCGGTCGAACGAATCAAGTCTTTCCACCTAATATATTATTAAAAGAAATGGCCGTTGAGTTTATTGAATTGTACGTTCGTATATATTTCGGTAAAGTTCACCAAATCTTCTAGATGAGTTGACACTCCTTTAGTTTTAGTTTTATAATATCTCATGACATACAATTTTTCCCCTTTTTTTGATTTTGTATACATTGATGAAGTGTTCATGGTATGAATACTATCCGGACTGATGGGTGCGCACATTGGTAAGGAGGATATCATTGCTGATTTGGACAGATTTAACTTTGACGAGGAAATGGTATTGTTTTAGGTCGAGGTCACCCAGGCGCCGTTCTCACAGCAGATCTCGTTCAAGGAGTCGCTCTCCGCGAAGATCCCGTTCAGACTCGCGCGACAGACGGTACGACGCTTCCCCTTAGCCTCAAGAAGTTATCTCATCTTTCAAATATTTCCCATTCCTTTGAAATTTTTCGTCCCTTCATTAATTTTTCTTTGATTTTTTTCATCTCATTATCTCATTCTATCTATACTTTACAGGTGAAAATCCCCTAAAACATCTTAAAAAATATATCTCTTTAGAGGGTATAATTAAACATTAATAAGTAAATCTTAATTATCTCTTGTCAAATATATATTTACTTATTCACAAAAGTGAAACAATTATGTTATCTTAAATAAAAAAAAATATAGTCAATTTATTTAATTTGAAAGATCATGAACTTTAGCTTAAAAAAGCCATATCACAATATGAATTTGTACTTTACTTTGAAACATTGTATACATGTAATAAATAATTTCTCTTAAATTTATTTTGTATTCTTATAAAATGAATATAATTATTTGTAAATTAATTTACAATTTTTTCTTTTAATATATTTTTTATTTTCTATAATTCTAATCTTAATATATTTATTATCCTTTAAATTCCTTAAATTTTATAATTTAGGTATAAAATGGAAATTTTCAGTTTATACAAAAAACTTATAAATTTTATTTTATATTTATATAAATAAAATAGATATTTCTCTGTTCCTTGAATTAAACCATCTTTATGGGAAGATCGATTTAGCATGCAAAATAAAAATAACGAATATCTAGGTAGAATTCTTAACCTATCCTTTTATTTTCGTGGTATATTTATTAGCGATACAACAAATATAACCACAGGCCAAGATGGTTCGAGGCATGTTCTGATTCGGTTCAAGGGGAAAACCATAAAAGTAATCTGAGAGAAAAATAAAAGAGAAAAAAAATGCCATCCATATACAAAACCCTAATTTATATAGAATTTTTTAAATAAATAACATTTTCAATTTTGTTTTGGCACCTTGTGATTATAAGTTTTTCGAATATATGGGAAAATTAAATTAGAACCAATCAAAAAAATAACATTAAGATTGATGTTATAATAGTTTTATTTTCTAAAGTTTATAGAATAGCATTATAATTAAACTACAATTTAATAAAAGGCCCGCCAAAATATGACAAAATGGCGGCTTAATGACGTAAGCACCCCCCACTATTCAAAGTGAGAAAAGCTTGAATAGATTACAGTTTTTCCGGCAACTCTTTAGGTTGACAAATAAATAAAATATTCAAGTAATAAGCTTACTTACATCTCTATTATTTATTATATTTCTTTTAATATAAATGTTTACTTCATTAAATTAAAAAACATCTGATTCTTTGATATTTTAAATTAAATTAGATTAGACATCATGTCTGAAGGTTTGTATAAATTTTTTTATATAGATAAAATAAACTATTTTTATAAATTTTATTTAATTTTTAGCTTTAGGACAATTTGATGATATGTGGACCCCTTATAAGGAACTACAAAATTTTGTCGAAGGAGTTTTATCAAACCCACAATCAGATTCCATCACTCAACTAGAAAATCATCTAAAAAACCACAAACAAAATTTTATAACATTATTAAAAAATCCAGTAATTATATTTATCTTTATATATATATATATCCAGAACATATATATATATATATATATATATAAATTATTAATATATTCTTTAAAAAATTTTAGCCAAAAAATGCAAAGAACAGAGAAGAACTTAAAAAAGGAATTTCAGATGGTATTACAATACCAGGCATTGGACATCAAACCCTTTCTAAAGAACTTGTCGATGAAACTATAATTATCTCAGACATGTATGATTTAAATGAAAATGCTGCTCTGGATCTTCTCTGTACCGGTAAATAATGTGAATCAGAATTTGAGAGTAGTGAAACTAAATTTAAAAAATTAATTTTTTTAAATATGTTACATCTGTTTCTTTCATTTTTTATGAAAATTATATTTTTCTAGTTGCTTCTTCTAGTATATTAAGCGACCTTAAATACTATCTGCATTTGTAATATTATATCTTAAAACCAAATGCAATATTCTCTCAACAGCCTTATAATAAATAAGAAGAGAAATTGCACTTTCTAGCATAGATACCATCCTCTCAAATTATTCCCTTGATCCAATTTATCTAATTCGCCAATATTTCTAAACCAAAATTGGTCTGATTACTTACATTTTTATGTGAAATATTAAATAATTACTAGGGAATAATAATGGCATAACAAAAAAAAGACTGCCCTGAATTTTACTTGTTGTTTCTCGTGTTTAAATT
This sequence comes from Anisolabis maritima, assembly GCA_010014785.2. NCBI lineage: Eukaryota > Metazoa > Arthropoda > Insecta > Dermaptera > Anisolabididae > Anisolabis > Anisolabis maritima. The sequence continues at coordinate 15,917 of JAAAKE020086345.1, read as the reverse complement.
CAAACATTTAGATACTCGAAGTAATGTTACCTTTTATTAATAAAATAAAAGAGTTTAGCACAATGAGAGTAGATAAGGCCAAAATTCGATATTAAGATTGATGGAACACCTGGGCGTCTTAATCAGGTAAGATTTTATTTAAATCGTGAAGGGTGATATTATGGGCAATGTTCAGAGATTTGTGGAACTAACCATAGTTTTATACCTGTTGTGATTGAAAGAGTGTATACTAAATGATTTTTAAATTGAATTAAAAATTTAAATTCATTTGTAATTTTTACTTTTAGGGTATGAATTAAAACTTATGACTAATGTTAAAAACTTTTTTTTCTGTTGTTTAACTTCACTATAAGTTTTTACAAAATAGAATTATGTCTTATTTTTTATACTTTTAAAGAGGAATTCCTCAATTTTATTATTTTCCCACTAAAATTTTGCTTATTCTTATTATTTGAAATATTATTTAAGTGATATTTCACTTGTTTTCAGCTCAACAACAAATGCCATATCATCCTGGATTAACCAGAGGCATTGTAGCCATTCTTCTTTATTATGATGGACGGAAGGCGCTCATAACAACTTTAAGAACTCTTGTACAAGCAAGAAAAGGAATTTCTTGGACTGTTGAAATAGATGAGCAACTTTGCGAATTTATTACACATTATACAGATCAACTTCTTGAATATGGGCTTATTCCAAAAATATTAGGTGAAGAAAATTTTCTTTGTTAAAATTTTCATTTCAAATTTCTTTAATTAATATATTTTCAGAACTCCTTGAGAGACTGGATTTAAGCAAAGAGCTAGATTTATTAAGACAAAATAGAGCTCTAGGTGGCCCAAGACATCAAAGACAAGTGCTTGATTTATTTCAAGCAATTCGTCAATCTTTAGCTGACATTGTATTTTTATGGTCAGCTCAAAGTTCCCTTCCTCGGGATGATACTCTTGCTCTAGTGTCTCATCTACGACGATTAGAGCCAAGTCAAGATCATGCTGGAGTTATTGACCCTGTGACTTTAGCACTTCAAATGGCCCTTCTTTATTCCCTGGATGTTTCCTTCCTCAATAGAACTGAAGATATTGAAGGTAATTTTTAAAAATACATTCTTATTGGATTTTTCTTTTAACATGAACTATATTTTTTTCCAGGTGCAGCACAAATGCTTCCCCTTTTAAAAGATCCAGAACTGGCAAAATCATTACTTCGTGAATTAACTTCCAATACCCCTTGGGCTTCAACTGGGCTTCAAGCTTTATCACAATTTACTTGGGGTATCACTTTAGCTTCTTTACGAATGAGTCCTCAAGGAATTCAACCTATCCGTAAGAATAATAATCATTTAATCCTTAATAAAAAAATAGGTCGTTTAAATATGAAATTAAAATAAAACAAAAATCATTTCAATTATCTTCATTTAATATTTTGATGATGATGGAAAGTATCTTAATATATATAATTATTAATATATTCAGTGGCATATTTTGAAAGTCATTATCATTGCATATTTGGAGGATACCGAAAATTTGTTTTAATACCCCATCTCTTTTCTAATTATAAACAAAATTATTAAATAATTTGATCTATATTCATTCATATTTCATATATTTTATTCTTTAATCTTTATATTTGTAAATATTTTAGCTATTCTTGATGAAGATGACACCTTGGTTGATGCAGCTATTGAATTAAAACTTTTTGAATTCTTACAACATTCATTCTTTCCTAGTACTTATATCTTTAAAGAGGTAATTATTTAGGATTACTATTATTAGAATAATATTTAATTATTATTAATGTTTTTTAAGGAATTTTATTTAAAACGTTTACATCAACTTATGTCAGATTTTCTTATTTTGATGCCAATCAAAATTAAAGAATTAAGACAAAGAGCAGATGAAACATCTAGAACAATGCAAATGTATGCCCAGGTAAATTCTTATGAATATATTAAAAATTTTTTTTTTAATTAAAAATATTTTTATATATTAATATTTATTTTTTAGGAGGGACTTGAACCACCTGTTGGTCTCACTCATCATTTTGAGCAGCTTCTCCTTGCTTTGGCAACACTTTATAGCAAGGACCCTTTAGGACTTGAGCTAGCTTTAGATTTTTGGAGTGCAGAGGAATTTTCTGCACCACAATCATTGCCTGGTCCTAGAAGACGTCTCAATCCACGTCAAGTTGCTCTCTACAAATTTGTACGGATTGCAGGCGATCTCTTACCTCCTGCTTTATTCGTTCCTTATCTTCGAATGCTTACAAGTTTAGCATCTACACCTCGAGCTGCTCCTCATGCATTTGCTCTTTTGAAAGGAAATGCTCTTGCTGGAGGAGCTAATCTTACATGGGATCATTTTTTCACTTCATTAAATCGGTAATTATTTAAATAAATTTATTTACATACAATTATATATATATATTTTCACGATGTTCTAATATTATTTTTCTTGCTTCCTACTATTTGGCTGGAAAAATTTTCTTTTCTCTAAAATGCTTCCTCCAAAAAAAAACCGTCCGGGACGGAACGTCCCTTCCGCTCTAGCTACATCTTTTCACTAAAATAGTTTAGGTATTTTTATTTTATTTTTTGCTATATGTTCACTGAACTCTAACTAAACTGGACTGCTTATGTCTACTTTCTCTATGGCTCTTTCTCTGGGGCCAATATGCATATGCTCAAAATCATGTACAATCTGAATAAAGTTTATATATCAACAAATATCAGCTCTCTAACTGAGTCAGTTTAAGATTTGAATTCCCTAGAAATTAAAAACTACGCATGCGTGGTCTTTTCTGGGGCATATCTAGAGCAATAAATTGAAAACACCATAAGTAAAAGTTTTTTAAGGGTATTCTGTTTACCGCCTCTGAATTAAGTTTTAGCAACGCCCATCTAGGTTGCTATGGTAACTAAATCTTATTTTTTTAAACATCTCCAACGCTATGAATCGTGAACAAGATCCGGATTTCGTTTTCGATTATCTTAATGCAAGCCATCAAATTATTGGTGATAAAAATTATAAACTTGATTATAAAACCCAAACCAGACAAGATTTCAAATACAAGCCACCTGAACCTGAAAGAACAACACGTCGAACATTATTGGTCAATCAAATTCGTAAAGAAGTTCTTGCAAATTTGAAAAATGGATCCGACCAAACATCATCACGGGAGGAGTTTCCAAAAACAGTATATAATGAAATTTACGATTGGTCTAATTTTAAGCCAAGTTTGACAACAATAGCAGATCGTACTGAAGTACATTTAAAATATCCATTATATACTGATCAACCGTTCTCTATTTACCATGCATTTATACCACCTGGGAATAAGCATCGAAATATTCTACATCCTTTTCGTAGAAACTATTTCTTCAGTAAACCATTAGCTGACAAACTCGATGAACCCTGGACTGGCTTTTAGTCCACTTTTAATTACACTAAATTAATACAAATAAATCTTTAAAATAATTGTTACTTTTAATTTATTTTAAAAACTAGCCTGCTTTTATTGTTGCTATATAAGCAATATTTAGATAGATTTCACTATTTTATTCATTCATACTAATTCGAATATACTTTATAATATTTTAACATATTTTTTTATTAACAATAAGGTAACTATAATTTTAATAATAAACGAAAAGTTTTTTTGTAACTTTAAAATAAGAATACAAAACACCCTGATTATTTTTTTCTAGATATTATACTAATCTCCGACAAGAAGCTCCTCCCAGTGCTGATACTGTATATCGTCAAAGAAGTCACCCTCGTGGAATTACTCCGCAAGAAATGTTGGGACTTCGAGCTGTATTGACTGTTATGAGGGCAATATCTGACAATGATAAAGTGGCCCGATTGGCTTTAGCTAAAAATCCATCCTGGGCTGCAATTCCTGTTTTACTTGGACTAGTCAGCTGTGCTGTTCCTATTCCTTTAAAAGCTGAACTTATGCTTACTTTAGCTTCGTTAGCAAAAGCCTCTGACACCGCCGCTGCTCTCTGGCATCAATTAGAATCATCACAAATTTTGGCTACTGTTCCGAGTGCAAGCTCTTATCAGCCACGAGGAGTTCAGGTATTTATTTTATATGATTATAATGATCTTTTTTTACCATTATATCAAATTAATTTTTAATTTCAGACTGAACTTGAAGAAATTGAAGCTCGGAATGAAGAGTTTCCCCTGACTCGAGCCCTTTTAAAACTCCTTGATATACTTACTGAAGGACCTGTTCCAAAACTTTTAGGGGCAGGTACACGAGATCCTGGTTTTGAACCATATCTAAGATTTATTGTAGATTCTGTTCTTTTACGCTTTAACACAAGAAGCTATAAAAATCCAGAGGAACGGGTAAATTATAAAATATTTATTTTCATTAATTAAATTATTTATTTTAATTATTTCGATTAATCTTTTTCAGTGGGAAGTTGCAGAAGGTTGCCTTGGTTTACTTGTGAAGTTTCTTGATAAATATGAACCATCTTCAGATGATTTTACCAATTGTAGCATAGAAATCCAAGGAGGTGGAACTGCTAGGCTTAGTCCACCCCCAGGATTTCATTTAATGGTTAATTTAAATGCCAAATCTGAATTACTTCGATTAGTAAGTATTCTTATTATATGAAATTGCATCTTTCATTTTTTTATTAAGACATATTTTTGATTAAAATGTGTTGGTTGCTTGGTTGGTTTATTGGAATTTCTCAATGTGTCCATCATCAGTAAAAATTAATTCTATTTATATACTTGATGATGTCGAAATCAGGTCACCAACACTATTGGGTACATTTATCAAAAAAAAAAAATAACCCACGAAAGATGGAATGAATTCAAAAATTCCTCGAATCCTTGTCTGCCTCAATTTTTCGAGACAAATTTTTATCTGACCTTTTTTTAATCGATCATTTAAAACCAATCCTCTTCGTCTAATTCCATTTTTTCCCCAGTCTCTGAACTTAGTTCAAAAGCGATGGAATTTTAGGAAAGAAATATAAGAAAGGAGAGGATGTCAGCGAATAAGTTAGCCTCTATCGAAATAAAAAAACTCCCAAAATGTGACACATACATTTCTGATCTCCAGATAGCCACCTAGCTCATTTTAGGAAGGAGTTCTATGATTATATCTTTCTCATTTTGAAGGATTTGAGAGATTTCCAACTATTCGTCCTATCACAAATATTTATTATTATATAATTTATAAATTTTTTAATATTTTTTATTTGTTTTTTATTATTTTTTAGATCCTTTGGATTTTAGACGAATCTTGTCGTCTACTTGATACCTATACACCATTTCCTGGAAAGGAAAATTTAGAAACTACAACTCTCTATTGTTTAAGAATCTTAGAACGAGCACTAAGATTGCAAGATCGTTTTCATAAACTTTTAACATCATCTGGAAGCTCTTTATTACTTACTAGTCTTCCTAAATTACTTCTTGGAGTAAATCCTCGAACTGGAAGACCAGATCATTTGCTTCATGTTGCTAAACATGTTTCTTACGGAGCTTGGTTACCTCTACATGCATTAACTGCTGTTCGAGTACTTACACTAGTAACAAAGGGAGCTCAAGCTCAAACCCAATTATTAGCGGAAGTGACTGCTTCTAAAACAACAATCGATGAAGTAAGACGTGCTTTTGTTGATTGTCTTGAATCTGATGAAGGATTAGAAGATCTTCAAGAAGCAGTTTTATATTTATTACATCGTAGTTTACCTCAACCCTCACCTAATTTAGCCCATTTTCTTCTAGGCTTTGATATAAATAGGGATTTTAGAACTTTTGTCTTTCAACAACCAGGTAACAATTTTTATTAAAAGAAGAATCTAGATATATGATGAAAGGAGATCAGTAATATGAATATTTTCCCTCTCTTTTGGCTTAAAATTTATTTATTTCAAATATGAAGTAAATTCTCCGAATAAATTTTAAATATTTTAAAGCCTATACAGTTTTTAATAATATTAAAACATTTTTGGAGTTGGATGGAAGTTAGGAGGTCTAAAATATTTTTAATAAATCATCTGATTTTGTTTAGCAAAACCTCAGTGGCTAATTGTTTACATCTTGGGCGACAAACAGACAAAAATTTATTAGTTTCTGATCTCTGTCTCAAAATGACTTGAATTTTAACTAGAAAAAAATGATACTTTATAAATATTTTTACATTAACATATTTAAATTTAAATACTTTTGAGTTTTAGTCATAAAACTAAAATTTTCTTTTTCTAATTGTAATCTCCATTTGTGATCTTCAATTTTTAACATAAAAAATTTTTTAAATCTTATATAAATTATTTTTAACATTTAATTTTATTCTATTTATTTTTCATTGAACAGGAGTTTTAGGATTTCCAAGAACATGTCTCCACTCAATTATATCTATTCTGGACACGGCATTAGCAGTACGCCTTAATAAACATTCAAGATGTGCATCTAATTCCGTTATTATCAGCGGTTATGCTTTACTGTATAATCTTGCCTGTGAATCAGCCACATCATCACCAACATTACGATTTTTACGTTCTTGCGCCGATTTTCTTTGTCGACATGTTGCAGCTCTTCCATTTATTCAAGGAGATAAAAGTAAATTTCATGTACTCATTTGACTAAATTAGTACAGTTTTATTTACAACATATATATAAATTCATTAATTTTTTTAGCATCAGAATATAATCAAATGGCATGGTTACTCAAAACAGTGGCTATAGAATTAAAGACCTCTACAGGAGATAAACGAGTTTCTCATCTTATTCATTTAATGAGATTACTTTTCAAAGAAAAAACTCCTGATGAACTTTCTGAAACTTCAGGACTTGGTTACAAAGAAATCTTATGTGATGGTAACGATTATAATTTAAATTTTTTTATATTTTTAATATAAATATTATTTATTTTAAGCACTTACAAATGAGGAGCCATATAATGAACGAATGCTCCATAATCTTCTTGGAGCAATAGAACTTTGTCATGAAACTCCTCCACTGGGAAATTGGCCTCATTTACCTCGAGGATTGGCTGAAAAAGCTTTAATTGAATGTGAAAAAGCTGTGCCTATCGGTGAACCTAAACTTATAGATGTTAATCGTCTCCATAAATATTTAGTTAATGAATTGGCCTCAAGACAGCCTCATTCAGGAGATATTCAAGTAAGATATTTTTTTAAATAATAGAGTTCCAGTATTCCACCAAGTCAAAGAATAAAAGATTAATTATTTTATTAAATAATTTTAATGGGATTTTAACATTTCGAAATTATAAAAAAAAATTTTTTAGGAATTATGCAAATATGCTTTGCGTTTAAATGAGCATCGAACATTAGTAGCAGCTTCAGTATGTTGTCTTCAAGCCTGGAATCACGTTACAGAAATATTACTTTTAGTTGCTCCCTCCGAATTGTTTTCTCAAAAAAGTATACAAAAATTTCTTATTGATTGTTTACATCTTATATTTTTAAAGGTAAAAATTGAACTTATTATTATTAACTTTTATATTAATAATATTTACTTTAAATTACTTTACCCTTTTAGATCAAACATAAACAACTTTTACCAGAAGTGGCCAATCTTACATCAAGTGTAATTTTAGTATTGTTGGTAAATCTTCGAAAATGTTTAAAAATTCAAATGAGAGATTCAGGAGCAGAAGTACACGTCGATACTAAGATAACCACTTATACTCTGATCCTTTCATCTCTAATTGAATGGATGCTTAGTTCTGGTAAATAAAATTGATTTTGACCAGACATCAATATTTTATTAAAATTAATAAATAATTATTTTTCAGGAGTCAGTTCGCAACGTCTCAGAGTTAACCAGTATGGAGCCTTTTTACATCTTTTGACAGTTACAGTTAGAGATAATGCTTCCAAAACTTGGTATCAAGGTAGTTTAGAAGTAATCTCTACTTTTGGAGAAAATCTTGTTGATTGTGTGAGCAGGGATTGTATCGGGGGCCATGATGTCTCAAAGGTATTCTTTCAAGCCATTTATTAATTATTTCTATATTTTTCTCTTTATTAAATTTATTCAGACAAGCTTTATTTTCTTGTAAATATTGGATGGTTTCGTAATAAAATCGTCTCTATAATTTAAAACTAAGCAATCATTTAAAAATTGAGGGGACGAATTTTATTATGACCCTTGATTATATATAAATGAAATTAATCAAAATTTTATTTTCAGATGCTTGCTCTAGCGTGTTTGGATGTTTTAGTGGAATTGGACCCACACTCTAATTATATAGCATATCTTTCTTCACGTGGATATTTAAAACATGTGTCAGATTCTTTACTTGATTGTGATGCAAAATTAATTGCAATGCTTGAACCTGGAGCAGTTTCACTTCGAGCTCTTTATGTTTATGAGTCTAAAATGGCTCTCTTATGCAGAGTAGCATCCACTCGTTTGGGTGCCGAATTACTTCTTCAACAAGGAGTTTTTACTAATCTTGGAAATATGCTTGCCTTTGATAAACACCCTGATGTACATTATAAGTAAGTATTTTGAAAATTTTTTATTATTTACCTAATTTACGGGATTATTAAACGGGAAGGCATAAGATGAAAATCACCTAAATCCTGTATATATATAATTACAGTATATAAATTTATATATATATATATATAAATATATCTGAAATTATCTTTTTTTAGAAATCCACTGATAGATTCTGATTTTGTTCCACCCCCTGCTGTTCGTTATACTCAAATTCTTTTACCAGCTTTGAATCTTTGTGATGCTGTTTTAACAACTCTGGGAACTGAAAATCTTTCTTGTTGTGCTCAAGTTTTGGATTTTCTACTTGCACATAATTCAATGGTTACTCAAATCCTTCGAGTTGGACATCTGCCTGGACTCAATATAACTTCTATGCGTGAACTTGCCCGATTAACTGGCGTTATTGCAAGAGCTTCCTATCATGGTATGTTTTAGCATTTATTTTCTATATCGTTATAAAATTTCCATTCTTCAAAATCTTTTTTTCTAGAAAAACGTTTATCTTCAGGCCAAAGTCATCTTGGTCAAATTCGAATTCAAATGCTTTCATTGTTATCCAGATTTTTGCTTAATGAAACAACTCTTAAAGAATTACAACAACCATCAATTGAAAGATCACCTGAAGGTGATGATCAGGAATTAGTACTTTTATTTTTACAAGTTGCTTGTAATTTAGCTCTTTTTGCAAGATATCAACAAGCATCTAATGAAGTTGATCATCGTATAAGAGAAATAGTATTTAGACCTCTTCTTACAGAACCTTCTTCTGAAAATCATTTCAATGGTGAAGATTTTTATATTTACATGTCACAATTTGTCAAGTATATTAATATTTATTTAATTTATATTTTTAGAACAAATTTTAAGTGAAATTACAGTACCAACAATAGGAGTTGTTGTCAGACAATTAGTTTTAACTGTCTCTTATTATCATAAAGAAAAAGTTTCTCTAGATTTATTAACACGCAAATTAAATTTAGTCAATACAATGAGTACTAATGATCTAAATGAGGTATGAGAAAATATTTTCTTATTTTTTAGAAGTATTATTCAAATCAAAATAATTTGGATTTTAGGTTCTTGAAATGGGTACAGATCAAATGCCCGTTTTAGTTGGCAGAGCTCTCGCTACACTAAAATTAAAAGCTAAATTAAACTTAAAAAATCGCCAACTCGAATATAGCCATTTCTTAATTGAAAATTGTCTATATCTTATTTGGAGTCATCTTTATTACTATATGCTTCTAGCAATCCCTAAAAGTAAATTTTCTGATACATCAAAACCAGGTAAATAATATTGGTTTTTATATAGTTAGTTTATATTTAATAAACGATTAAAAATGTTTTTATTTTTTATATTTTAAATTGATCTTTTTTTATATATTAGATACATTTCTTCAATCAATAGCATATATATATTGTATATTTTTTAATTGCAGTTTTATGGAATCCAATAGCTGAAGAAAGATGGGAACTTTGCCAGGAAGATATTGTTAATGTGAAACAGGGACTTGTATCTATATTTAATGATTGTTTTAGTCAAATGCTTATTGATACCAAACAGGTAAAAAATTTATAATTTTTTTTTTCAAATCTCTTGAATACTGAACATTTTACTTAAAACTCCTATTTCCTTTTGAAATCTAATATTTTTATAGAGACCATCAATTTTTAAATTAAAAATTATATATAAAGCTAAATTAAATTAAAAAAATCGCCAACTCGAATATAGCCATTTCATAATCTTTCTATATTTATATTTCTTTTATTTTTTTTTTTTTAATAAAAAAAAACTAGATACCCATTGATGACATTTTCAAATAATTCCATTTATAAAAAGTATCAAGTTTTAGTTCTCATATAACATAAAAAATTATTTTTGATATTTTGAAAATTTGATTTTTTATTAAAAGGAATCAAATTAGAAAAGTTTTACTTTATTCATTAATTTTTTGTATTATTACATAATACATTCTCATATTTATTAAGTTTCTCAATAAATCTTTAAATAAATACAAACACAAAGGTATTATTTACATATATACTTGCAATATTATAATAAATATATATATTTATTTTTTATTATTTCAGGATCAGTCAGCTTCTGAAAAAGGATTCGTTGAAGCGTTTTTAAGAAGAATTAAAAGATTAATTCAATTTGTACCAGTTAAATAAGTATCACACCCATAATTTATCTTTATAAGAATTTAATGTATTATTTAATAAACTCTTTTCACAAATCATTTTCATTTACAATTGCTTCATCCCAAGGACCATAAATATTATCTTTATACGTTTGCCATCTTAAAAACCATACTGGGCAAAGGACAGTCAAAAAAAGAACAGCTCCTCCAAAATATAGCGTAATATCTAAAGAAATAGTCCATAATGAAATAAGAGCAGTTAAGATTAAGCTGAATAATGTTGGCATTGATCGGCCTAATTTTTCTAAAATAATTGGTAGTAGAACAAAACATTCTATTGCTATTGTCAAAAGAACAAAGGCATGAAATGGGGTTGCCAATCTAGACGCTAAGCATATTGAACCAAAAATTGCAGCATTAAAAGAAAGGGAACTTGCATTTATAGCATTTGATTTATCATAATCAAAAAATACCAAATGGACACCCATCATGAAAGTTGTAGTTGTATAAATTGTATCAGTACTAATTGCTTCAGTTAAAGTTTTTAAAATAGGTGACAAAAAATAGCCAAATGCTAAAAAAATTATACATGTTTTTATATCTTTAGTAAAAGTATCTAAATTTGTTGTTTTAGAAAGTACTATTCTTTGAAGTAAATACACATTAACAGTGATTAAACTACTTTGAACAAATAAAGTCTCCGGTTGGGTCCAATTTTTATATAAATATGTATATAAAACAGCAAATATGACCACTACAGATAACTGTTGAGTTATTAATCCAGCACCAAGAAAAGCTTCCCGAAAACTGATTTCTTGAACATTTATATTTTTCCTTAATTCCTCTAAAAAAGATGAATCTGTGTAATTATCTGGATAGCCATTGTTTTCATATAAATTTTTCCTCCAAGGTTTTTTCTTTGAAGTCATTTCAACTTCCTGAAATAGTAAAAAAAAAAGGTTAGGGTGGTGCAAGGGTAATTCGGATTTGCTCAGAGCATTTTTTAAGTCTTTTTAGCATCTAAGGCTAAATAGACATTAAACAATTACAAATTTCTTTTAATAACGATATGTTTTATCCAAGTATTTTTATTTATACTAATTAGGGAACTTCAGTTAAATCAGGGGAGCCATTTTTCGCTATTTCGACGGAAAAAACAAATAATAAAATAATGCCAATTAGCAAAATTTTTTTGAGTTAAGATTTTGTCCGACCTAGGACTATCTTCTGCTTTATATATGTCGAACAAGGATATATCGGATCGGCTTGAGATGTCGGTTTTCAGGCTGAAGTTGCACATCTCCATATTTAAAGAGACCTTGACCTGATATTCTTTTTTCTATTTTATTACCATTCTGCTATAACCGTGATACAGCAAAAGCTCCATTATATACAGTATTTATGCATTTTTAGACAACACAGTCCCGAGTAGCTTGGATTTTGATTTGCCAAGATCTGTGCACGACCTCCAAAAAATCCACCTCTCACAGCTAAAGAAAATATTAAAAAAAAATAAAATAAAACAATATATGCCCCAGAGGATGGCTAGTCATCACATTTTTGACATTCTACTCCCCCGCCAAAGAATAAAATGTTTGAGGTGTACATGTAGTACAAAGTACATTGAACAGTGATTATGAACATTTAAATAAGAAATTTCTATCAACTTTTCAAATTTTTTAAAATACTTATAACTTGAAAAACTAGGCAACGAGTATAAAAGAAAATGCAGAGTTTGGCGGGAGAAAATTAATTTTTAGATAAATATAAATAGACATTTAATAAACAGAGAATATTTATATAAAATTTTGCTTACCTTTAGTTAAAGAAGCAAGATTATTAAATAAATATTATTATGATTTTTTAAAAATTAGCCACGTTAAAAAAATGATGTCAAAAGTAAAAAGACACATCATTCTAGAATTGTAATTAACAATTAAAATAAGTATATATTATAAATCAGGTAATTAGGATCTGGTGATTAAATCTATAAAATTATAAAAATCTTTTAGAAAATATAAAAGAAATTAATAAAAAAGGGGAAAAAAAATGTTATCCAATAATTTAAACGAATAAAAGTCAAAGCCTGAATAGATGGCAGCAGCGTCGCCAGGCTTCCACATATATATATATATATAAACGCGCAAGCATTCTCTAAGTCATCACAAGTCAGACAAGTTTAATTGTTTAAACTTAATTTATTATATTCTATTCAAGGAGTGGAATTTTCACTTTTCTCATTTAATTTATATTTTTTGAAAATATGTCTACTCGCGACCCAGCTGCCGATCAATTAATCAATTATCAGAAAAAACTCAAGGTTTGAACATTTTATTTATTTATCTCTTTTATGATAACATGTTATAAACTCATTTTACCATTTATCATCTCTTATATAATTAAAATATTTATTTATTAATATAAATGCAAATTATATTGATATTTCTCAGATCTTTCAAAATAAAATGGTTATGAATAAATGTATTCAATTCTTTATATTATTGATTACTTCATAAATACCGATATTAAAGCATTTTTCTTTTATTTATAATTATTTAATAATTTTTCGCTATTTTCATTTAAAAATTTAAAATTCAGTTAATTTAAACATTAATTTTAAAAAATTTATATCCTTGATTAATTTTTTCTTTTTTTTTTCTTTCTGCATCTTAGGTAAATAAATATTGATAATTAAGGGTAGTAATAACACTTATTCACCCATAATTTTTTTATATTAATTCAATATTTTTATTTAATTTGTTTGAATGGAAATTGAAACAATGATTTTTACTTTCATTCTACATGGGGGGCGGCGTCCATTGTTGAATATAAATAAGCGATATAGGACTGGAACTTGAGATGTCGGTTTTTCAGGCCGAAACTCCGCAATCTCTTATTTAAAAAAAAAAAAAAAAAAAAAGACCAAATAATATTTTGAGGAAGCCTCAACAACGTAGTTACGCCGATTACATTTTTTGTCTAAAAACAGTATTGTTCTGTTGCAATCATGATACCGCAAAAACTCCAATATATACAGTATTTATGCTTTTGTAGAAAAGAAAGTACCCAATGGTTTAGATTTTTGTCTGCCAAGGTCTGTTCATCAACCCCCAAAAAAATAATATCTACTCGCGACCCGGCTGCCGATCAATTAATTAATTATCAGAAAAAGCTCAAGGTTTGTAATTCCTATTTATCTTTTTCACGATAACATGTTATATTTTAATTTACATATACATATATCATTCTTATGTAATAAAATATTTATTTTTTAAATATAAATACGAATTATATTTTTATTTTTTCCGTTCTTTATTTAAAAGATAAAATAAAAAATAAAATAGTTATGGGTAAATTTATTCATTTTTTTATTACATATTGATTTCTTCATAAATACCGGTATTAAAACATATTAGGTCCGTATTTCTAATTAATTAAAATTTTGCACTGTTTTTTCGTATAAAAATTATTTTTAATTTACTCAAATTAAAAATCATTTATTTGATTGTTGAATTGTTGACTTCTTAGATAAATGAATATTAACAATTTATATTTAACGGTAATAAAAACACGAATACACCCATCATTTTTATATTAATTAGATATTTTAATTAAATTTATTTGTTTAAATGAGAATTTAATCAATGATCTTTATTTTTTTCACATCCGAGCGGCGTCCATTGTCGAATATAATTGAAATTAAGTAATTAAAAGAATATTTCAAGGAATACAAATTTACCATATAATTGGTTTGTAAAAAGAGATTTTATTAATTACATTATTTTATTTTACTATTTACTTTTAACTATAAAATTAGTATAATCCTTTTTATCTTCATTAAATATTTCTCAAGTACAGAGTTGTCGAGAAGGGGGACAGACAGGTTTAATTCTTTTAAGAAGGACGCTTAGGTAGAGGATTATTAAATATAGGGTTTAGGCTTTCTAAGCTTTCTAACGGTTTTGCTCACAACATATTGTTGAGGGGATTTTCACATTTATATATAGGGATATTTGTATAAAAAAAAACCTTACTTGCTCTACTTAGAGAGGGGTAGTTGTTATCAAATATTTCCCGCCACCCTTCATTTTATGCCCTGATTATATATTAAATTGATTGTTGTTAATGCTTCTTTCATTTCTGAAAATACAAATAATTTAATCAACCGTCCAAACCTAAATTGATTCACCTGACAATTATAAATATTATATTTTTCTTAATTTGTACAATGAACAAATACCTTTTAAACACCAATCAAGCTTCATTTGTCCTCCACCTGGTGCGGTTCTAATTATAATAAATATTCATTTCATTATAATTTTAAATAAGCTCATTTTAAAAATTACTTTTTTTCTTTTTAGCACTTTTGCTTTCTAATTCATAGATATAAAAATTTACGTTTTAGAATAGTTCTTTAAAAATATATCAAATATTAAAATTTTGGAGTTTTTTAAAGTATCACATTACATTTTAGGCATCTGAACCTATATCAAGTTAAATTATTTTCTCCGCCTTTAAATATTGGTTAACAGATACTAATGCATCCATACTAAATAATCGATCATTTTAAGGCAACTTTGAAAACTTAATTAATATAATTATTAACTCGTTTTTTTTTATTGATAAAAATATTGATTCAGCGGGGCATTTGCCTTTTGTACTCTTGAACCTTTTGACTTCAAAGATTAAATATGGAAACTTTCATCTAAATTATAGATAATTTATCTGCAAGATTCTTTTTAAATTCTAAACATATCTCGAATAGAAATATTATTTTTAAATGATAGATATTTTTTGCAATTTATATGATACATAAATTTTTAAATTATATAACCAAAACACATAATTATAACATTCGAAGATATATTATTTAATTTCCGTTATCTTTTTAAGACTTGTTATATTATATAGCATATAAATATAAATATGTACGAGGAGAGAGTTGTTGGAGACCTATTTATTTCTTTTTGATTACTTCCGTAAGTTTAAAAGAAACGCCCTAGATCAGCAAACTTTTCTTTAACTTTGCGTTATTATAATGAATTTAAAAAATTCTTATTTAAATTTTTTTTTCATTTTTTTCTTATAAAAAAAAGTATTGTAAGGAATTAATATATTTTTTTAATTAGGAAGTTGAGCCCACTACCCATAACTAATAATTTGGTTCCCCTCTATATATATATATATATATATATATATGGTGTATTTGGTACATTTTTTTGGACTCACTGTTTTGCCTATTATTTTTTTTTTTTTTCTTTCAATT
>JAAAKE020086334.1:3314-22031 GCA_010014785.2 Anisolabis maritima | reverse complement strand
CCTTTTCGGCATCTGAGGCCATTTAGACTCCGTCCTTATTTAATTAAATTAATTGGTAGCCAATGTAATTTAAATACCAAAATAACATAAATATACATTCTGATAAGGATACAAAATATTTATCAAGCTGCTCTCTGGTGGCTTTAACAATTTATCTGGTTATGAAAAACACAAATCAGTTTGTTTCAAATTTTTTTTTTTCAAAAGGATATCATTACTTAAAATTTGAATTAAGAACAAAAACTATTAAAGCGAAAAGATTTATTTAAAAATCTTTAATTGTATTTGAATAATAATAATAATATTATTATTATTGACCGATACCGACAAACTCATTTGGTATAGTGAGATGAAGTGATATGGATCTAGAGGCACTCAACACACTTGCACGCTCACAATGTCACATGCACACTCAGCAGTAGAAAGATTCACAACAGAATTCAGCTGAGTTACAAACAAAATACTTTACACACCCACACACAAATGTACTGGAGAATAACGAAGATAAATTATACTGGTAGAGGAAACAATAATAATAAAGGCTTCACACTCATTCATAAACATAAAAAAATTGAAATATCTGTACCTAATTCGGAAAAAGAAAACAGAAGAAAAGAGTGGAAAATATATCCAAATGGTTGAGGAAATCAAAGGTATGTGGTAATTGAACCAACTACAGGAGTCATACCATAAGGCATTCACAAATACATCCAAATAAAAATCAGTGCAATTTCAACGAAATTTCTCAACGCGCCATGAATTCGACGCTATAAAGAAAACAAACTTGAACTTCTACAAACAACTAGGCAGAAAAAGAGCAAATAATAAATAATTACAGTTTTTGTGCATTTTTGGGGCTGACAAGTGTTCGATTCGATATTGCATTGAGTTCTAAATTGAAATATAAACATAACAACTCGACCAAATGATCTGGGATTATTACAAAAGGATTTACGGATTGGTAGTCGAAATGATGCAAAAGGGCATTTCATACTCGGTTTCTTTCTTGCTGGAGAAAATGTCCTCAAATTATTATTATGTACAGAATATAATTATATTTTGAAAATATAGAATACCATGAGGTGTATAAATTCATTCGTGTTGGTTTGCCTGAAAGATAGGCAACCCAAATGACCAATTCGGTAATGGGTTTTTCGTTCAATTGCTTGCATGCGCAGTTTTGGAAATTAGCGTGGTCTGCTCTAGAGAAGCTTTGAATTGTTCGAAAAGTCCATTAATGAATTGGTCATTTGAGTTGTCTACAAACAAACAAATAAACAAAAATTTCTCCACCCCGAGTTTTAAAATTTTTGAATTTTTTTTAACATTTTTAAGTTCAAATAATTTATTATTATTAATATACAAAAATACCCAGTCATATTTATTTATACCGAATAAATTTTCATTCATCGGGCTTTTCAAGTTAACAAATCCGACACCTTTAATTTATCGCCACCGAATGGAGTCAAATTTATCTAATAAAATTGGATTACTGAATATTTTTAAACTAATTTACTTTTAGTTTTATTTAAAAAATTTAAACTTGTTTTTTATTGTCTCTTATCAAGACATCCGATATCCATGGCAATCAACAAGTCTGCAGAGATTATTCAGCGATTTAAGACCTAAATGACGTTTAGTCTGATGACTCCTATCATTATTTGCGAAATTTTTTCGAATAAAATACAGATCCTTTGACGCCATGATTGTTCCCTTAATGACCCTCGTTTAAAGAGCGCATTTTTAAAGCATTAAAATTTTATGCTATAAAAAACCTCATTAAATAAACTTCCGGAATATTAATGGCGTATTCTCATTCGTGCAATAGGAAAGTTTATTTATATTGTCTCTTGATTATTATTATTATTTTAGAAAATAAGTGGAATACTAATGATTTTTTTTTATTCTTCTCACACCCTATTCTTAATCTCTTAAATAAGTTATTGATATTGAGAAAATTTTTTATTTTAGAAATTGAAAATAAGAATTTTTTCAAATTAAAAAAATAAATAAATTAAGGGATAGTGAGTGGTCCTGAAATTTTTTAATATAGACATCCGTAGTAATAGGGTCACATTATTTTTGGATCGCCCAAATTACTTCATATGTTTAAAATATTTACTCCAATTAAAAGAATCGATTTGTTCATCAGATAAATTCTCCTTTTATTTGGATTTCTAAATTTCATTCTCGAAAAAGGATATACTCAAAAATAGAGATAAATTAGGATATTTTAGTAAAATCGCCGAACTGATTTTATCCAATGAAGGCACCTCTTGAGATCGATTCTGTAGTTTGGTGACCCCTGGCATAGAGAGTTTAATTATTCTTGGTAATAATTGTTAATATAACTGCCTTTTTTTTTTTTTTTTAAGTCTTTTTTATGCATCTGAGACCATTTAGACCCCGTATTTATTTAAATTAATTGAGAATATAAATACATCTTTTTTTAATGTTCATTAGTTAAAAATGTGAAGAAAAAATTTAATTATTTTTTAAAATATGGCACTTGGTGTTTAAAGAATTCAAACAATCAGAATGTCCTCTCTACAGTTCGTACTGAACGGAATTACTAGAAACCATGGAACCACCAAAACCCTCGCTGGTGCACTCTGGTCCTTAATCAAAGGAACTAGCTGGATTTAGACAACAAGTTAACCTTATACAAGGCAATAGTCCGGCCTGTTGTCACCTATGCCTGGCTGTCCTACATATCAGAAACGAATCGAACAAATCCAGTCAAAACCTCTCAGAACAAAAGCTTCCCCTCCACAAGGAACAAACAACCACATAATAAGAGTTGGACTCGACATGAACACACTAGAGGTCTTCCTGAAAAACTCCATAACAAGTTTCCGGAACAAATGTCAAAACCACGAAAATCAACCAATTGCTGATCTAGCTAAAGTTTAAGTTAATTAGCATTCATCAAATTCTAGAGCAGTTACAGCAGCAATATTATTTTTATTTGTATTTATCGCCGTTTTGAATTGTTAAGGTTTTTTTTTTTTTTTTTAATTTTTCCCTAAAAATACTAATAAATAAAATAAAAATAAATAAAAATAAAACTAATATATAAGATTACTTAGCCTCAAAGGACAAGTGAGAAAGGGCCTTATAGCTCGAAATTACTGTAAAAAGAATGTAAAAAAATAGTAATATTATTATTATCTCCGCCAAAAACACATCCGACTTCGTCGGCATTAAAGCTCTAGCCATCTTTATTCTCAACTCAAAATTCTCCATATAATAGCCATCCATATAATAAGATCTTACAGAATTTTTAAATATTTATTTTATTATAAAATATGATTTTTTTTTGTATACTGTTATTGGTATTGTATAATGTTTTTTAATAGGCATTTTTATTTATATTGTGTTTTTTAAATGTATATTTTTTATGTACATATATAATATAAATTTGCAAAACTGGCAGAATAGCCTCCAGCCAATAGCTACAAATAAAAAAAATAAAATAAAAATAAAAAACTCAAGCAAAAATACTCTGGATTATATTTAAAAAAAAAGAGAGAATATTTTCAGGTCATTTTAATGGGATGATTTTCGGAGATCGAACGTCATCATCTTCTTCAGAACCTTTCTCTCAATAGTAGTTAGAATCCAGCGACCCTCTTAGTAAAATTTAGGGATTGGTGAATTTTTTTATTTATCCTTCACAAAAATTCAACCAGGCTGCTCTACAAATTCTACAATCTTTAAGAGAAGAGTTTCTAATTCCATTCAGCTTCTATTGATAGAAACATCCTGAAGAAGGTGACTTCCGGTCTCAAAAACGATGGTCCTTTGGGGTAAATAAATTCCTCTTCATTTTTTTAATTTATCCTTCACATGGGTGTGTATAAGTTTTGTTATGAAAAGTTACATAATTATAGTAATAATAAATACAACTATAATAAGAAAGAAAATTTTGTTTTAGCCAATAATAAAATAACAATGTCGTCGTTTCTTTTTCGGGATTGTATGATTTTAAAGGGAACCAATTCCGATGAATAATTTATTTTGAAAAAAAAAAAAATTATTTTCTCCTCTTATGAATCTAGTAAGTATAAATAAATTTCAATTATTAAAGGGTTAAATTATTAAATTGAACTTTTAGATTATTATTTTCGAATAGTTTTATTTTTTCTTGTTTTATTTAATCTATTTTCAATCAATAAACTAAAAATTTTCCGTATTATGTGGGGGTTTAATATTAATTTTTTAAAAATATTATTAAAAGGATGTTCATTTTGTTCCTGCTAATCTAAAACTACATGATAATCCTAATAAATCCCTTGTGAATAGTTGTAGTTCAAAGTATTTCAAACAAAACGACGAGTGTAAATAATAATAAAATAAAGAGCCGAGATTACATCACCAGAATATTGGCAGAGAAATCAATTTTAGTCCTTTTTCAGTCAATTCTACGAAATTGGATGGAATGATTTAAGGGTGAGTTTTAGGAATAATAAGTTCTTAGTGCATTACGATTAGGGCCTTTTGTTATTGGGAGGAACGGAGCCTCATTTACTTACCCATAAGAAGACTTTTCTTTTTAGAATTTGGGCTTCTGAGGCCTTTGGCACCCTAGGCCGATTTCAAGTTCACCGCCCTTTTGCAAAGAAATCGTTATATTTTTATATTATCAATATCATTTCAAATAAATATATTGATAACGAATTGCAAATATTTAGTAAATATTAAGCAAATATTGAGTAAAAATAAGGTATAAAAATTACGTTTTATTGATGTTATCTGTGATGCTCCTAAAATTTGGCGCCACTGCCTAATTTGCCTAATGAACGGCCCGATCCTGCTGAGGCCATTTGGACTTTAAACCAGTGGTTCTTAACCACCTGCTGGCACCCCTTGAGTTTTTAAAAATTTCTTTCCGCACTCCTTTGCAAAAATATCAAATTTCTATTTAAAATGGAGGACGGAAAAATGCAACTAACAGTTGATTAAAACATTGCGGCTCAATTACTAAAATGACAAAATGTTTCTTGATCAAAATGTCTCGCATGTACCCCACTAAGAATATCTGCTTTAAACAATTCAAATATTTATTATTGACAACACAAATTATCTAGACATTTCCCAAATGATTGAAATAAATTTTCGGTCTGCCTGGATTCGATTGAAGGTTATCAATATTGATAAATAAAGACATTAATAAAAGGTTGGATAATTTTTTTGCGGTAAATTTGATTTGGAACATCCTTGTTATGTAACTTTTATTTTGAGAACCTGATGAATTTTGTTTAAATTTGCTTCTTATAAACCACAATAGGAAAGAGAAGTATTTAAACTTTTTTTTTACACTCCTCCGGGAAACGTGTCTTTTGATAAATTTTTATTAAAACCTAAAATAAATTATGTCGAAATGGTTTATTGTCAGGTGTGGAATAAGGGAATTTTTATAAAGAATACCTCTCACCTTTCTTTTAAAAAGTTCCTCATTATTTTTGTCATTGTTGCTAATCGTGCTGACGTGCTGAGCAATAAATTTCCCAAAAAGAATATATTATTTTTTTTTATTATTCAAATTATTTGAATTTATTTCTTTCAAATTTTTATAAAAGGAGTCTTATTTGACGGTAATAAAAATTAAGGTGGCCTCAAAATAGAAGAAGAATCTATTCAATTTGTGGAGTGGCCAGCAAGTCTTAGGTATTGAATAATAAGTTGAATTTTCAAAGTGTACGCTTTTTTGTACTGTTTCGTGTCACGTTCCTGCAAGTGAAGGGCTATACTTTAGGGGGGTGCTTGGGGCCAACCCCCTGGACCAGCTGGTGCACACTAATTGCCCCCGGGATCCCCCAACGCAACGTGAGTGAGGGAGAGACTCCTCTAAAGAGCAGATGCCAATCCGGGAGCCGAACATCTCCTTGAGTTGAGTCCTTTTGAGTCCTTCATGAGTTCGTCAATGTAACTTGTTTAAATTAGGGCATCCAGATACAAGAGAGAGACACGTAGGGTATTTAGGGCTTAGTAAGATAAATGAATTAGACAAAGACGATATTAATCATTGCTGAATTGTTTTAGTAAATGCAATTCCAGACAAAAATTACAAAAGATTAAAGAACTAAATTAAAAGAATAATTTATTTATTGTAAGAATAATATTACTAAGCGCATATCTAATTTGAGAACTAAATAATTAATTAAAAAGTAGGGGAGGGGGGCACTGATCCGGATTCTGTGTATTTTTATATATCTATAAAATATACAAAAGTACCCTATCAGCAATATCCTTGATTCGATCCTCATTAAAAAGTTTAAATGACTTAAAAGATTAGTGCATATCCATGTTCTTATCCATTTACTATATGTGCACTACTCCATTTCTCCGGGCTCTCGATAGGGCGAATAGGAGCCAAACAAAATGCGTTATATGTCCACATGTCAATTGTCTTAATTCTAGTTCAAAACGGTCTGTCTGTGAACAAGATTTCGCAAAAAGGAAAAAAGGACGAGGCTGAAATTTTATATTTAAGCTAGGGACACATGTCGCTTGCATCTCAAAGCTTTTGAATAAAATCGGCCAAAGAATACTAGTACTTTACTGATGTATTTTTTAATTTTTTTAATTTTCCAAAAATTCTCTATAACGATTTTGTTTAAAATTCATATATAAATTATTTATTAGATGATCTTACGTTAAATACATATATTTAATAAAAACTGAATGATCTTTAAATTGATTCCATCATTTTCCACCTCCACATAGTGTAGGGCCTTCAATATAGATACAAAGACCCGTTGCCCTGGTAACAAAATATAAATATTTTTATTCGTATTTTTACTAATAAATTGAATATTTTTTTATTATTTATAATATTAATAATTAGTCCCAAAGGTTAATAGTTCGCTTCCCGTCCTGAGCGACAAAAATTTATTTATATTAGCAACCAATTGGTATAAATAAATAAGAACGGAGTCATAAAAAGAAGGCCGAAAAAGACTTAAAAAAAATAAATAAAAAACAAATTTAAAAATTGATTAATACACATAAACTATAAACTTTTAGAATTAAAAGCTAAATAAAATTGCGTACCGGCTATCAAGGGGGCAACAGAGTTTAAATTGCTTCAGATGCCGAAAAAGACTAAAAAAAACTTTATAATAGTATATTATATGTGTTTATTATTAATGTATCTTTATAAGAAAAAAAATCTAGTCCACTTCAACATAGGGTAGGGTCTTCAATTAGATACAAAGACCCGTTGACATGGTAACAAAATATAAATATTTTTATACGTATTTTTACTAATTGAATAATTTTTTATTTTAGCACATAACACAATTTTCTTTACCTTAGATAAGAGAGTTTTATGATGTGCTGCCGCCACACTAGGTAAAGTATCTTATAAAGATACTTTAATAATAAATACATATAATGTACTATTAAAATTTTTTTTTAGTCTTTTTCGGTATCTGAAGCAATTTAGACTCCGTTATTTAAATAAATTGGTACCAATATAATTTAAATAAATTTTTGTCACTCAGAACGGGAAGCGAACCACTGACCTTTGTTACATAAAGCTAGACCTCCAGCTCTGCACCAAGGGACAGGGCAATTATAAAGTTTGTATAATTTTTATTTTCGACTTGCTACTTGAAACTTCATGATCATGTAAATCTGTCAA
Organism: Anisolabis maritima; assembly: GCA_010014785.2. Lineage (NCBI taxonomy): Eukaryota > Metazoa > Arthropoda > Insecta > Dermaptera > Anisolabididae > Anisolabis > Anisolabis maritima. Next base: position 14,383 of record JAAAKE020086334.1, on the reverse strand, counting down.
ACTCTATTACTGGGAACTATCATTGTAGGTTGTCATCCGTCAATCGATTTCTTTTTTTGAATTTATTAATTTTTCATTTGTGAAGAGCACCGTTCGGGGAACTGTTCTTCCAAACGGTGCAATTATTGTCATTGAAAAATTTCCCAAGTCAGGTTATTTGTCCTTTGAAAAATAGGATTAACAATTTACCAAATTATTACTATATGTGTGTAGGTAAAATATTGTATTTATAATAAATATTGTCCAACTTTTCCTTTAATATAATCTCAAATTACACATTTCTCAAAAAGTCCATTAGTAATTTTAATTGAGTTTTTATGGAATGAATGATTTTTAGGGGGGTTCTATTCTTAAAGCTATTATAGTATTCTAGTAGGGTGGAATATCGAGGGATGGCTTTATATGTGATAAGGAAATAGGCCCTTTGCACGATAAGCCGTAGGTAAATTACCGGGAAATGTTTTTTTTTTTTTTTTTTTTTTTTCTGAAAGAAATGAGGAATTTTAAGCCTTAATTAAAGTTTTCCTTTTTTTTTTTTTATTTTATAAATAAGAAAAAATGAAAAAAAAAATGTTTGGCTATTTATTTAATAAAATTTCAAAATAAATAATATTATTATAAAATGGAGAGATTAAATTTTGTTTGTTGTGTTTACCCAAGAGAAAACTAAATTTTCAAGTTTTATTTTGTAAAGTATTATAGAAGTTAAGAACTCGTAAAGTATAATAGAAAGGGTCTCCCATCTCAAGTTATCTTATAACGCATCCAAGATCTTAATGAGCAACAATTTTGTAAAAACATCCTTATTATTATATATTAGAAGTATAAAACGAAGTGAAAAATTACACAAAACTAGTGTAAGAAATTTTCGATAAGTATAATACATGATTATATTTATTTAATTAAAATTTAAAAAAAATATTTTGACTTGATGTTCCCAGAGTTTCCCAAATGTTCACCCCGAGTGCGAAAAAAAAAACATTCTTGGAGCTGCCAAGAAAAATGATCGTAATAAATAATTAGTAAGATGAAATCCATCAATTGGATTCAAAATAATAAATTTTTAGGAGTGTGAGATACAAAAAAAAAAAAAGTTGGGAAACCCTGCCCTAGATATTAGATCCCCTGATAACTAACTGTTCGTCTCAAGGTGAGTCCTTTGCAAATCTTATATTGGGGATGACTAATAGTAAATTAATTACAGTTAATCTTTTGAGTAACTTGCCATTACGTTACTAAGTATGAATGATTCGAGCATTTTCAAAATATAATCCAATGCAAAATTTTAATTTTTTATTATCTATAATAATTACTGGTTAGAATTGAATTACTTCATTTAATATTATAAAATATATATGGTAAGTAAAAGTTAGAAAGGGTAGATAAAATTTTCAATAAATTGATAATTTAAATAAAATTTAACCAACATATTTTAGCCGATATTAAAAAAAAATATATAAAATAAATAAAAATAAAAACAAAAAGTGCTATATCCAGAATCAACAAATCTAAAGTATATCTATGTTTTGCTTTGGTTTATTTTTAGTAATTTCAAATTTTCTTCCCATTCCAGGTCATTGTCATTATAATAATATAATGAGCCATAGATGTGGGTTTGAATCCTTCCTTCCCAGTGGGAAGATGAATGTGTATCTTTCCAAGTCTATGTGGTCGAAGACTAAATAAATATATACAATTATCTAAATTAATAGGCAATATTATATAATAATAAACCAAGAAAAAATTCAATCCTAAAGTTAGATCTCTGGTGTGATAATATCCTCGGTGGCTTTATCGGGTTAAGAAGGATACGACAGAGCCTGTCAGAGAGTTAGGTGTGCCGACCCCGCAGTGCAGAACTAAGGCGAGGAAAGAAGATGGTGGAATTAAAAAAAAAAATTATTATACCAGAACATTTCCTATTTTTATTAGTTAACCTCAGTTTTAGAAATAAATGTCTAACTCTGCTCGCAGCTTATGAGCAACGTCATCAAGACTCGACATTCAAAAGCCAATCAGAAGTCTTCCATGGCAAATAATTTTGGATTATAATATAAGATAGATTTTGATTAAAAAAAAAAAGGGAAAACAGATATAAATAAAGAATCTGATTTTAGTGATACAATTCCAAAGAATTGAGATATCTTCCCTCTAAACAAGAGAGAGCTATTTTTTTTTTTGCACAAAATCAAATAAAATAAAAACCTTTTATAACCCTGCATCATTCAAATAGAAGAACAAGAAAAATAAAAGTAAGTTTTTCGAAATGGCTATTCAAGTAGTTTGCAGACAAAACATGATATGATCAAAAACCGATAGGTCTGCTTAACCCATTTTGGGGAACAAGGTTTGTGCTGATACTCCACTTCTTCTTTCTTTACACCTTTTATATATATTAGAGATGGGCCTTTTTATCTCCGCCTGGCTCTAAAACTCTTTGTTCGATAAAATCGGTGCAAAACTCTTTTAACAAACTTTCGTTTAAAATTCAAATATGTTAATCAATAGAATCGATATTTAAAACTTTATAGCTTTTTCGAAAGTAAACATTCCAATCTCAAAAAAGAAGTGAGTCTTTGAGTCAGAGTTATCATTAAAAATTTAAGTCACATTCGATACTACCAATTAATGAAAAAGTTTTTTTTTTTTTTTTTTTATGTACATAAATTATTCAAAAAAACTCTAAAGTATATCACCAATATTTTTTTTATTTTTTAGAAGATTAAAAGTTTATGTTGTTTAATTTAATACATACCGCACCTTGAGGATATTATAACAATAATTAATTAGCAGTTTGCATAAGTAAATATTTTCTTTCGAATGAATTTCTCAAAATGCTTCTAAACTTTAATGAAATATTCTGGTATTTATTTGAATTATTATTATTTGTATACGTCAATTATTCAAGTTTGGAGTTAATATAAATTAGAAATGCAATTAGAGAACTCTAATTTTATTTGTAAAATTAATAAAAGAGCAAAAGACCGCCTTCTCATCTATCATTGACAATGGCAACTATAAAACTAGGAGCGGTTCCCAACTGAATATTGAAATTTATTGTACAAGTTATTAAAAATATTTAAATGACAAAAAAAAATAAAAATAAAAATAAAAATAGAATAAAATTTGAATATTCCTTGGTGAATTAATTAATCATAATCAGCAATCTTGCTAAATAATTTATTTTAATTATTTTTCAAGAAAAATTTCTCTTGCTCTTCTATAAACACTATTCACTTAAAAATTATAAAATTATTAGATCTAGCCCTGCCCCTTGATGCAGAATTAGGGGTCTTAGAGGCTTCATGCTCGAAGGGTCAGTGGTTCGCTTCCCATTCAGAGCGATTAAAATTTACTTATATTATATTGACTACCAATTAATATGAATAAATATTGACGTAGTCTAAATTACCTCAGATATCGAAAAATAATTTTAAAAAATTATTGCTGTTTCTACGTTCAACGTCGGCTTGTGAAGCGAAAAATAAAAAAAGGCAGGAACGAATTCTTAACAAAAAGATACAAAATTCGAAAAAAATCGATTAAAATCAACATAAAAAAAGATACATTATGTTAATACAAAAAAAAAAAGTTTAATGATTCAATGATGTGAATATGAAAAAAAATGTCAGGAATAGGTGTTTTCATTTTGGGGAGAATTATGATTTCAAATGATATGCTCAGAAGTCCATATCATGAGAGTATGTGGATGGCGACCACGAGCATTCCGATTTAGGATCGGAAATTTTTGCATCCTTTATATGGGTCTTTTCCTTCCATATTTCAATAGGTATCAGGAGGAGCGGGCCTCTTCTTTTTTGAGTCAATTTATATTTAGTATGGTCTTACAATTTTTTTCTAAAGTTTTATTCGGCATCTGAGGTCGTTTAAACGCCGTCCTTATTTATTTCAATCTGACAATTCAAGGCGAATAGATGCTAGTGTTTATTTCATGCAACGCGCGCCGTTTTATTTGTGCCGACTCTGCAGCGCGGGATTAACGTCAAAAGACAGAAGAAGAACATTATTAAAAATGAATAAATATAAATTTTTTATAATTTTTTTCTAAAAATAATGCCATTCTCCTTTTAGTTGGATGGGATAAGGAGGCGCCATAAATCAACATTAGAAAAAGGTGACGTAAATAAAAATAGGTTGAGAAACACTAGATTAGTTTATAATTTATTCTATTTAGATTTTAAAATCTTTATTATTTTGATTCATTTCTTAAATATTTTGGAATATTTTCTATTGTGTCTAAATGGACGTTTTTTGGGTGCGAGAAGAGAAGAAAAGAAGAATTATATCTAGAGATATATATTATTGAGCTATTAAATATATTTTGACTAGGGTGTATTTAAGATTTCCTTCGGGAAAGGAGGGGGGAGGGAATTTGGAGAAAAACATGAATAGGGCTTTGAATAGAAGAATCAGACTGACTCCTTGAGGGGAGTAACTTCAACCCCTATTTTTGCTACTTCTTAAAAAAGAGATCAAATTTCTTGAGATATAGTCAATATAGGGCCTTTCTTTGAACGATAAAAAATTAATTTGATATTAATTCATTCAAGATAGAAATAAATATAGCTTTGACTATTTTTTTCGTGATAGACAACAAACACCGATGTTGATATTGAAAGATCTACGGTACATCAATCGAATGATCAACATCGATGTCACTCTATATATTTTTTCTGAAAATATCGTTAAACAAATTACAATGTGTTTGTTACCAAGATCCGCCTCTGTTATTATGATTTTTTAAAAACTAATAGTTCCTGGAAGGTAGACAACCAAACGACCAGATCTCCAAAGGATTTTTCGATTAATTGCACGAGTCCATATTTTAATTACTAGTAAGATTTATATTTATATTAAGTTTTATTTTTTTTATGCTAGTGAGTTGGATGGGTTGCCTACCTTCCAGCAAACGAATTATTTTCTGCAAAATTAAAAAAGTACTTGACAATAAATTAAAAGAATGGCAGTGTTAGCTTAAACAAAATTTATTTATATCAGAAGCATGAATTATTTATGTTTCAGTCTTTATATATATAAGATTTTCCAGCAGAATATTTTATTTAATTCAAATAAACAATTTTTATGTAAAAAAAAAAAAAAAAACGAAAACATTTTTCTAATATTAGAGAATAAAATATTTTATTGAATGTTGAATTTAATTTCCAGTAAACGAATAATAAGTCTTATGAATGAATTTTGTTGACTCAAAATGGAACGATATTAAAAAAATTCTTTTAAATGAATTTATTAAAATGAGACTACGTAAAAAAAATGTTTTACAAACAATTAAATATTATGCATAGCATAAAAAAAAACTAAAACTTAATATAAATGTAAATTTTTTAAGAGGAAAAATATATAATGGAAAATAAGCAGACGATGAGTGCTCTGGGGGAATAGCTGTCGGAATAATTAGGCCATCATTCGACGAAGATCGGCAACATCGCAAAAAAAGGGGCCTCTTCTAGGCAAACACAAATAAAATTTCGGCGAGGGGAATAATAATTAGTATGACTCTGTAGAAAGATAGGCCTATATCATGCCAAAGCAATGGCGATGGTAAAAACATCTTTATAATAATAATAGAGGACGTAATGTAAGGAGATAATGAAATCTTTGATATTAACCGCCACCAGGATCGGTGGTACATCAAGGTCGAAAGACCTACATCGTCCCCAACTTAATTTTTATTCCATTAGGCTATTTTTTTTACATTTTTTCGGCATCTGAGGCCATATAGACTTTTCAATGATACACGTATAAATTTATTACGATACTTGTAATCCAGACATATTTATTTAATATCATTTGGTATTCAATTGATATCAATATTGACAATGTTAGTATCTTTAACCTCTCAGTCACGATGGGGGGGGGGGGGCTACTTATTATTATTTTTGCACATTATTTATATTTTTCTTTTCCTCTGTTGTAGAATGGAGGATGATGCGCCTCTAGTCTCTTGAGGAGGAACTCATGAAAATTTGAACTTTAAGTGGTTATTAAATGCATTATATTGTATCGATCGCAGCTCACACGAAAAGGACCATTAAAGAGTAGTGAAAATACGGCGGTAGTTATTTAACAAGTGGCTATTGATCCAATCCAGTGACAAAGAAAAAAAATGTAACTGTAAAAATGAACTTTTTTTCTAAAATGATATAGCTAATAAAAATTAAATTTTCCTTGCACTTTTTCTGTGAATTTTTGTTGGAGGGGTTCTAACGACAGCAATAAACAAACAATCCAGTGGTAAAATTTTACAGAAAATGTACAGGGAAATTTTAATTTTGAATTTTTTATTATTTATTATTTATTATTATTTTTTATATTTTATAGCTAGATCATTTTAGAAGAAAAAAAAATGTATTTTTACGGAGTTATGGTTGGATAGGCACATAAAAAAAAACATTACCTATTATTTAATAAGTAACAGGCCGTAGCATTTACGTCGTCCCTGACAAAAAGACAAAGACAAATTGTCGCCCCATAAATATATACTTTTTAAAAATATATTCATTTATTTTAAATAAAATTCAAATGGTTTGTAACGTGTATTTGGAAAGAAACACGTAACATAAATAAAATAAACAGTCAAGTGGTACAAAACAGGAAATATTAAAATGTACCTAGTTACAAATTATTATCCAGATGCATTTTTGCATGCTTTTACAGAAATGTATTATTGTACAACCAAACAAACGAAACTTATATCCATCCTATAAAAACTCAACCAATATGGTTAGAAAAAAAAAGACTAGGAAGAAATTCAAATGAAATATGGCCCGAATTATTTTATTAGCCCCGGATAAGTCGATAGAGGCAAATGAAATAATTTGTCTTTTGGATTCCTCTTCTTAAAGGATTAGAAGAAATTTAAAAATTTGAGACCAATTTAATATGTCCTAATATTAATAAAAAAAACAAGAGAAGGTACGGAATTTTTAGAAAAATGTTAATAGAGTAAACTAAAATTTTATTTATACTATCTACTTGTTTATATAAATAGAATAATGTATCTTGAGTAAGAGCAAAGTGCTTTAATATATTTCCTTAATAGTATATAGAGAGAGTCATTCAGGCCTTCCATTTGAAATACAGATAGAGTTATCGCATGTCAAATGAGTTTCGTCAAAACAACCAGCACAACCTTAAGCTTTAGAGGGTGAGAGTGTTGAACAAGAGAAGCATCATCGTTGAACAGAGTTGAGGGTGGCTTTTAGGGTCTAGGGTTCAGGGTTGCCGAGTCAGACAACGGGCAAGGAGAATAGAACAACCGGGTGATACTGAATTATGCACCAGTAAATTTTAAACCTTTTCGCGAAAATAAGAAATGTATTATTAAAAGTAAATTGAATAGATTTATATTTAAGCTTATTAGAACGATGATTGTATATTTGGAGAGAGCATATATTGTCAAATAGTCTAAAATTTAACGAATGAAATGAATTCAAAAACAATTTTTTTTTTTTTTTTAATTCTCTGCATCTGTGAAGTCTCGAGGCGAATAGCCCTTGGCGGATCAGCAGAGATCCCAATCAATAAAACCCACAAAATAGTAAATAGTATATTTCATGGCATTTTTGGAATATCTATGGCAGCGGTTCCCATCCCTTTTCGAATTCCGAACCCCTTTGAAGTTCATAAATATCTCGTGTGAGAACGCATCACACTATTTTTGCATGAAGTAAAGAAGAAGTGCGATTGTTATTTTCACAACAGATTTCTTATTTAGCCTGCCCCTAAACGACTACGAACCCCAGGTTGGGAGCTGCTGAGCTAAGCTATATTTTTTGATTTAAATAACTATTTTGTATTATTTGGACTAATAACGTTACCACCCAGCGGTTGTAATATTTTAAGATTAATAATTTCTTCAAATTCCTATCTTTGAATCAAAAGTAGATAAGAAATCCAACTCACCTGAAACAATAATAAGTGCAATTGGTTATACAATTTCATTATAGGCTAGAGTAATAATTAATTAGTTAATTTAAATAAATATGGATAGATAACGGTTATCGACACTAATATATTATATAATTGAATCATTTAATGTCAATATATACTGCAGGGGAGAACTTAATCTATTGATCTATTAATTATCAACCAACTATTAATTAGAATGGAGAATGACCTCTGTCATTTAGAGATAAAGCTCTTGCTTCATGATCTAAGGATCTGTTGGCTTTGCGTCCTAAGCAATAAAATTTATTAAAATATCTTTTAGCTATCAATTTGTTTAAATAAATATGGGCAGTCTTAAATATGAAAATTATATTATTTGGTCTCCGAGACTCAAGGAAAAAAAAAGAAATCTCTTACAAAATCAAATATCCTCTTTCCATTTAAATTCTCTAAAATTATCTTATTACTCTACATCTTTTGCTTCTTCTTCTTCTTCTCTGGTTTTTTTTTTACGATCGGCGCTATAGGCGAGTCCCTATTAAGAAATTAGAGATACGACCGAAAACAAGCAAAGAAAAAGAAAACAGTCAAACAATCTGAAGACTAATAATAAGTGAAAAGAAAATACTGAGTTGTATTGTAATCCATGTAGCTGTCCCTCCCTAGAGCTGACTAATTATAAAATTATATGAAACATAGGAAAATTAAATATTTCCTTCAATTTTTAAAATGAAACTTTTTTTTTTAATAATAAAATAAAAATTGAAATTCTCTAATGGCATGATGACCCAAATTATATTAAGTGAATTCTCGTAAATTAAATAATTAAGTTATATTTAAAAATAATAATTTATTTAGATTAACATTTTAAGAGTGATTATTTATTTAAGAGATAATTTAATTTAGTTCTTTTACTTAATCTTCATTTTTTATTAAACTTATTCTAAATGATGATTGTCTTCCCCCACCATGTCCAAGTTAATGCCTGACCATTCTAGGTTATCTTGTCGGACGATTAAAATGATCTCTTTGTATGTAAACCTGGCCATTAGGATAAATACCGATCTAATTAAGAATGGCATTTAAATTAAAGCACCAACTAACGATAAAAACTTGATATATAGAAAAAAAAATCCCACAAAAAGCCTGAATATATTTTTTTAATTTATTGTGAGGAGGAATATTGAAATTTTTTATTTTTAAAAAAGAAAAGGGAGAAATTTCCAAAAAAAAAATTTTTAATTGACAAAGTTATAGAAATGTTCAATGCTAAGTGAGTAACTAGTTTTTTTAGACATCTTATACCATTCAACTACAGTACTCAGTTCGCTATACGTTTATTGATTTTATTTTAATATCATGATCTCTCTTTCACTATTAGAGTAATAAAGTTTTATAAATAATGTGAACACGTGTTATTATCCTCACACAAAGAATGAAATAAATATATTTAAGGATATAAAATATAAATTACTTAACGCCCCAGTGGCTAGAAGTAAGTTATATAATAAACATTGTAAGTATAGATTTCATAAGAATATTTCCACCCTTTATATCCCGTCATGGACACATGTTTTCCAAATTATTTTATGATTGTGATTGTATAATAAGTAAAATATCAAAAGAATAATTATAAAAATTTTTGAAATTGAATTTTTTTTTTTTAATTTTTAAAATTCATCAATTATTAATTTCTTTGGTATCGTCAAAGGCCGTCAAAATAACAGGACAGACGGGGCCTCGACGTAACCCCAGGGCCGGTGTTCGCAAACTATTCAGATAATTATTAAAATACATTAATTAATACTATCGTAGTAAATTCTGCCTGGAGGTCCGAGTAAGCTCTTAACGATTCTGGTTATGTATTAAATAGGATCTTCGTGCTTCTAAATTCATAATAATTTTATATACTGTGTTATGTATATTTGATGGTTACTAACATTTATATTATAACTAGCAGCACGACTAGTTTAAGGCGTAGGGGGGGGGGGGATAATCCTACTTGGACCAACTTAAATAAAATAAAATTAATAAAAATGTAGGAACGAAGAAGTCAGCATTTATCGAGACGTTTCGCTTTAATTGAATAACGTCATCAGCAGTCCCTGAGAGTACATACAATCTCAATGCATTAAGCCGATTTGTTAATTTAATAACATAATAATAATGTTGTATATAAAATATAAAATGTGTACATAGATGTACATCAGCCTTTATATCGAGGAAATCTCCATTATTAGATATTATTGTACAAAATAAAATATCCAATAACAACTCTCTCTATAACTGAATAGCAAGAACTAAAGACTTAACGACACTTTTCATTTAAAAATAATTATAAAATTTTTTTTTTTAAGTATACAAAAAAATAAATTATTTTTAAGAATTCATAACAAGGGTATATTAGAAAAGATGGAAGGCGATTTTGTATCCAGCCTGTACGTGTTTCTTTAGATTGAAGTGGATTTGAAGGAGTTAAGAGAATGGAAGGGGTTGATGTTTGAAGGATTCCCTTGACCCAAAATTCGTCCCAGTGCTGCGCACATCGATCCATGGGCATAGAGCCAATGGCCCAGATTTAATCATATTTATATATATATATATATATATATATAAAAGGGAGAGAAAGAAAAATCTGTCCAGAGTGTTACAAGACACGTTCAACTCAAATCCTTCTGCCGGCTGTTTCAGAAAGTGAAGTACAGTTTAATTAAAAATATTTATATTAATAATACTGTCAGTAAAGGAAAATGAATGAGATGGTAAAGTGAATTTTATATAATAATTATTTTGCTAAAATAATAAATCCCCTTGGGCGGATTTTCTATTAAATCTCGACGTAAAATGAAAAAAGATATAAACATTATTTATTGTTAAATAACTTCAAAATATTGTTATAAAGACAATAAAAAAAAAATAATTATAAAAATTTTGTGGTGAGCTATTCTCACTTAACTTGGACGGGCCTATGTGCCGGCACAGCACTCAGTGGTTATTGCTGTCCAAAGTGTGCATGCGCAAAATCATAAGAGCAATGTAAGAAGTTTGTATCAAGGGTTGCAGTGTTTGCTGCAAGATAGGTAACACAAATAACTAACTCTAATGAATTTTCTTTAGAGCGGTCATGCAGTTATTAATTT
>JAAAKE020086323.1:0-22031 GCA_010014785.2 Anisolabis maritima | reverse complement strand
TTTATTTTTTATCTTTTTTTTCATTCCTTTATCACACTAAGTACATGTATTAAAACACAAAAAAAAAAAAAAAAAAAAAAAAAAAAAAAAAAAAAAATTTCTGAATTAAAGCCATTATTTTCCATATTAAAAAAATATTACTTTGTCATATATTTTGTGAGTATTGTGATTATTAGAGCAGTAAGTTTTCTTTACCTTAATTATAATTCGGCTTAAGAATGCATCCAACAAGAACTCTTCCTTCAAAGCTTTAATTCCACGTTGTGAGATTGGCACAACAAACACTAACACAAACACTAAACACTGCACTCATCTTGAAATCTGAAACAGAAAAATAAGAAAAATTTATTAGACAATCGAAAAATTATTTAGAGTAAAAGTATATGCGATTCATGCTGTACCTCAAAGGTAATTTAAAAAAAAAAATTGGGAACGTTTTTGTAATGAGAAGGTCAAATGGGATTAGGTCTAAACTTCTAAAATATGTGTGTTCGACAGTGCTATTATTATTTTTTTAAGTCATGTAATTATTAATTTATCTTTGATAGTATCTTAAGGCAAAATTTAATATTTGAATATTAAAAGCATTTAATTATTAATTATTGAATATAAATGTTACGGGGCCATTTAATATTTTTGAATATTAAATATGTTATCTAGAGCGTCAAATATTTGATTAAAATAGGTCGATATTTTATAAATGTGATAATTAAGACAATTTAACGCTGATTTGTTCAGTTTAAAAATAATTTTCAAAAAAATTTTAAGTGAAAATCCAGGCGAATTAGACACCCCGCAGGCAAGGCCAATTAATTAAATATAATTATAAACCTCACCAACAACTTGAACCAGAAGAGAGCCAAAGGGGAACTTAAAACTATCTTTCCTTGTCAAGATTATTTAAATACAATCTTGAAAAATTATAATATCGATTTTATTGGTTTTTTATGGTGAATTTTTTTTTCTTTTTTTTGATTCATCAATATTTATTTAAATTACTTTTATTAATAATATTTTTACTTTCTCTTACCTGTTATATATGAAATAATATATAGTAAATCGCCAAAAAATTTTATGTCGAGATTTAAACGCAAATAGAGGATTTGAGACTAAAAAAATGGGTCTCGCAAAATGATCGGTCTGTCGTCTATCTGTAAACAAGATTTTTCAAAAACAAAAAAAAAATTTGTAAACTACAAATGCCCTCTGCAGTCGAAAAAGAGTATAAATATAAAAAATTAATGGCCAATTTAATTAATTTAATTTTTTTTATAATTTGAATAATTGATTAATACATACAAACGAAAAATCTCTAAAAATAAAATAAAATTGTGCTTCCAAGGGAGCCCGACGCAAAAAATTTGGTGTGATCATAACAAATTTTCCTTACATTAGGTAAGGTCAATTGTGTATGCGCGGCCGTCACACCAGATTTTTGTTTTAGTTATAATAAAATTATTAAGACACAAATAAAATTTCGCTTAAATTATTACCTTTAAATTTACGATGATTTTTCGGTTATATTATTAAGAGTATAATTACATGTTCACTTCTCTTATAAACAAATCAAATGTTTTCAAACGTTCCATAAAAAGTATATTCTCTCACTTAATTTCCCCTGCTAGCAACAACGTATAATTATCACCAGTCGTTAGTAAACTTTGCGAGCATTCACTTATCAGATATTGAAGTGTTAGAAGGTCATTTGACCCCTTCACTATTAATTTCTTTGAACTCTAAGATTCTCTGATTGTGTTTGTGAAAAATTTAAAATAAAATATGGCAATTAATTTGCGTAGGTCAACTAGTAATACTTAAAAACTTGATGATAAAAAATGGTCCCTGCAATAAAATATCAGCATTGAAAAATTTTATACATCTCTTAGCGAATCGTTACCAACATTCATGTCTCTGCTTCTTTTTTTCATCAGTGACGACAGTGAACAGTATATAATCAGGAAGCACACCAGTATATGCTCAGTTGGAGAATTTTGACTTTAAATATATATATATAATAAATTCAAAAATATAAGGATTATATTTATTATAATTAATTAATCATATTTTAATTATAAATATTTTATATTTTTTCTACTTAAAGGTCAAATGGCACTTAATGTATATCGGCCATTTTTTTAAAAAAATTTAATGGGTTTTACCAATAGGCACACTCTTTAGTAAAGAGAGCATATATGGCGACAAGTTACAGGAGCCAAGGAGGCATTTCATAAGTTTTCTTTATGTCAGTCTTTCCTAAATCGCAGGCTATGTGACAAGCTCACTTCATTTTTCGAGAAGAGAAGGGCGTATCTATAATTTACAATGCAGGATAGTATAATAGTGGAAGAGTTTCTTGGTTTTGAATTGATATCAGTTTTGAAGTTGGGCCATTAATTTGTGGCGGAGTCATGGAATCTTGGGTCGGGTTACAGTAAATTTCCTCTACTCACCCCCCTAAGTGGATTCAAACCTCTCCTTTCAAAAGGTTTGTTCCCAACAAGCAGATCAAGTATATGAATTAATCCTAAACTGTACTACACACTTGCAATGTGAAAAAACTTAATATTTTCATATTTCGTATATACAGTTTGGTTTATTAAAGAGATTAAATAAAGGGATTTTTTCAAAATCTTGGTTAAAAATTATCTCACCGTCATATGGCGCTCCCTTACAAAATCAACTTTTTTCATCACTCTTGTTTTCGTGGAAATATATGTAATAAGTTTTCTTTAGTTTAGTTTCCTTATTTTGGACCCTATTCTCCTAATGCAGTATTTTTTATATATTAATATTTATCATTAAAATGTTTTACAATTTTATACTCCTTTTCTAATTTTATTATTTTCCCAAGGCCATTGATTTAGACGCCTAACGTGAAGAAAAGACTGATAAGAGCCTTGGCTCAGATAACAATATTTAGTGTTCACCATTTAAAATACACTCTCACAAAAGTCTCTTAACTTGTTCTTGCAATTTTTTTTTAACTTTTCATTTCTTTGAATTTTTATTAATTTTTATTATACTATAAAAATATTTATTCTTAAATTTTTATCACTTCCTCCAACTTAAACCATCTAGGCATTAAAAAATGTGTATTACATATTTAAGATAAATATTATCAATATACGTTTAATGATATGGAATTCATTTATTCTCGGCTACTGGTGAAGAAATGGCCTCTAAATATATATTACGTGAGGTCTGGGCTTCCATCAAAAAAAAAAAACTAGATTTCAAAATAACCATTAAATATCAAGGAAAAAATTAGACAAAATAAAGCAATGACGCCGCCGGCCTATCTGCACCACACTACCTGGAAGTGTAGCTCACCAAATTTCCTTTGGGTACCGTCTTGTACACATGTCGGCCATGAAGAGGAAGAGGCCTTATCAGGATTAAATAAAATATAAGATGTTAATAAATAATAATTTTGATCTATCTGATATATTTTACAGATGATCGCATTTGGAAAAAGCTAGAACCTCTGGTGAAATGAAGCTTTGGGTAGAAATAATTTTCCTTAAGATGGCGGATGGATCAAAAGCGAGTCCCTCCAAAAGTAAAACAAATTAACAGAAAAATTACACTCTTATATTAAACCCTTAACTAGAAATTTATCTCACCAAACAAAATATATTTTTAGGGGATAAATTGTTTAATACTTACATCAAAATTGCTTTGGATTTTCCGAATTCTTGATAAAAAATCTTTAATACTAATTAAAAGATAACTCACAAAACAATTAGATTTCCATCTAGCACCAACTACTTGCAGCAAATGGAAACGAGAGGGAGCAGGGGTACCAATCCCAAAAGATAAATTTTTATACAATTTATTTTTTAATTAAATATTAATAAATAACGATCATTTGATCTATTAATAAATTATATTTATTAATTCTAAAATATTCTCAGACAGTAAAGAGGAAAATATTTTGAATTATTTTTTTTTTTTAGATATTATTTATAATTTACAGTAGGGAAGATTACTTTACATTATTAAGAAAAAAAAAGGAAATAATAGTGAAGAAATTTTTATGAGAATGATATGATATCTTATTTTATTTAATCACATTAAAATTTTAAAATTATATATTTTTTCTCATTCTGGTTTGAGTTAATTTTGCGCAAAACAAAAAATATCCAAATTTGTTTTATATTTAGCTATAATATAATTTGTTAATATTTTAATTATTTGTTTTAAACAAATGAAAAATAAATAGGTTTAGAAATTTTGTATTTGTAAAGTTGTTTTGAAAGTTTACTGTTCTTGCCTCAAAGACCAGTGCTCCTTTCATGGCGTTTTTACTAAAAAAAAAATTTCTCTTTTAATGTTATTTTTGATTTGTTAAATTTTAAATTAATTTGATAAAATTTGAAAATTTCTGATTTAATCTTGAATATCATGAAAGGTAATATTTATTACGTTTTAATCATTTTATAAACTTTTTAGGGATATCGAAGAATTTAATTTGTATTATTTATTAAAAGAAATTTTATGTAAAAAAAAAAGAGCAGTAGTAAATTCTTAACTTCTATTAAACGTAATATATTTATAAAATAACCGATTATAGACGAGAGAAGTAAGAATAAAAGCTACTTCTACTACAAGTAGGGGACGTGACTTTTCTACACTATAAAGTCTTTTGTTTAGTTCTGACCATTTTATTTATTACTTTTAAAATCTAGAATAAGAAAGAATAAATGACAATATGGATAAATTATTTTTTAAATTTAAGCAAATTAAAAGATTTCAAGGGAAAAAATGACTTGGTGGAGGGGGTTTTTACTTTACTTTACCATGGTCTAGTGTGGAGGAGGAATCTCAGGTCTTGGCTATTTTTTTTAAATATAATTTAATTATTTGTACTGGCCTGACTAAAGTTCCAAAATTCAAATTTTTTAATTGTTTGAATAACTTCCAAATTAATTTGCTGTGAAAATTAGACAAAATTAGCCCAACCATGATCTAATTATTACCAGCAAGTTTTAAGAATGTCATCTTGGTCTTAAGATTTCCACAATTCTCAAAATTGCTCATTTCTTCTCCTCTATTCCAAAGATACATAGTCTTAATATTGTTTGGGAACCTCTTGTTTACTATGTATAATCTTTTCAAAATTCTAGAAATTATTGAGTTTTTACCTGAAAGCAAATATATGGGCCTATCGTGGCTTCAATTCCTACTGCTGTTTTGACCACAATTGTGCAAATTTGAGATATTTCCTTCTAACCTTTTAACTTAAAAAATTAAATAGAATTTAAAGAGTCTCCTAAGGAACTGTTTTATTTTTTTATTAACATTTATTATTTTAATTCTTTTTAGATATATACTTTTAAAAGCAATGGAAAAGAATATCGAAATAATTATATTAAAATTGAAACGCCACTTCGAGGTCAAATACCTTCCAGCTCAAGGGTGGATCTCTTTTATCTTGTATTAAATTACAGCCATTCTAAGTTGGAATAAATCACTTTCTGTCATCATCACCCTAAAGGCAACAATCTCACTAACTACGGAGGAGAGAGGGGATGTGCATTCATATTACTTATATATATATATGTCTGTGATTAATATGATGTCTTGATCTGGCATTTATCTAATCTACGTTGGAAGAGGTGAATTATTTGTTAAGATAATGCTATTATTGACCTGTTGTTAACATGACATGTAGATAAGCTATGGAGGAGAATAATTTTATTTTTAAACTCATTCTATATTATATATATGTATATTTATCTTGGAAATTAAACTCATATTGTATATGACTCAATCCATGACTGTAGCCTGAGGGATGTTGAAGATTGATACGCCGCAATAACATTAGATTTCCCGACTTGTTGGGAAATAACGAAGGGAAAATATTAATATTCTCTTTTATTTTAGAAGTTTTATGTTTTTGTGAGCAAAATGTTTGAAAGAAGAGAGAAAGGTGGAATCGGGGATTTTCCAAATATGGATCTATATTGGAAAAAAATATCAGTCTGATCTGTCTTCAGGCGGGGAAGAATTGCAGATAACTATATTTTGAGGTATCGAGCAAAGGGTGCTCCCTTTGCATTGTGAGCTTGAAATTTTTGAATTTTTTGTGGATGGGAGGGAGGAATGACTCCATACACCAGCTATAGCGAGCCCTTTTCCCAAGTGGGTTAATGTGATTAATTTGACTTTGAATCGAACCGTGAGTCACTAAATAAATGAGAATTTATACTTATTTATTTACTTGCACTGAAAATAATATCTTAAATTAAATAAGTATACATTAACAGAACTTTTTTTCCCTAAATTCTTTAAAGATACTCGTAACATGTAGGTAATTCATAAGTGTTGAATGGGTCAGTATTTGACAGTCACAGGTTCGCCATCACTGCCCTACACCTAAGAAATAACTTCTTTCCAATTCAGGAACACAAGCAGAGAGGATCCATCCATTCGTAATAATCAAAGTGTCAGAAGGACCATATTATAAACGTTTGGCATATACTATTTTTGCTTGCTGATTCAATAAGAACAAATTTTTCTTTTATTGAGCCAGCATGTTTTTTTTTTTAACTGATCTTATAATTTGAAGGTAAATTCTTTAAAAATGAATATTTTAAATATCTTTAAAAAAAAAACTTTCTTTAATAAGTTTCCAAATAATTAAAGATCGTTTTCGATAAGTTTCTATTTGGGTTAATTCCTTTAAATATTAGAACACTTTAAGTATTATAAAAGTCACTCTTTAAAAGAGAATTAAACTTTCAATTTAAAATTAATTATAACACTCGAAAATGTTGCAATATAAATTTGTTTGGAAGTTATAATATTTTGAAAAGGAATGGAAGGAATGATAGAAGAAGAAACGCACGCACTAAGCGGAAGAAGCTGAGAGGAGGAGTCAGGGGAGAAGGATTTATACTACAAACTTCTCAAAGGAGAGGAAATTAAATTCAAATTTAGCGTGAGGTTTGGCTCAAGTTGCGACTTTAGCTATTACATTCTTGTCAAGTCACTTGTTTCTTGTTTATTTAACTTTGAAGCTTAAATGGTTCCATTTAAAAGTTTTTTTATTTATTATTTATTTTTTCTTTTTAATTCGTTAAATTAATTCTAAAAACCTGTGGAACTCGCTCGAGTAAAAAGCTTTCGATTTAATTAAAGGTATA
The DNA here is from genome assembly GCA_010014785.2 of Anisolabis maritima. Lineage (NCBI taxonomy): Eukaryota > Metazoa > Arthropoda > Insecta > Dermaptera > Anisolabididae > Anisolabis > Anisolabis maritima. Next base: position 14,883 of record JAAAKE020086323.1, on the reverse strand, counting down.
TTTATTAAATAATAAATAAAATATAATATTTTCTTCAATTTGAGATTTTGTTGATAGGTTCATCTCTGGGAGTTAAACCAGAGTTTCATCTTACCCACACTCCAACCAACTCACATAGGTCTTCCGGTATGTGTTTTAAATTTTAATTAAAAAATTTATTTCCTCTAGCTAATGAGCTAATCATCTACACTGACACTATCACAACTGTTGACTAGGGAAATATTGAACTCAATAAAGAGAGCATCCCAACACGTGCACGAAAACTGTTTTTGAATTTTTGTGTTTGACACTAAGCTTCGATTCAAGATAGATTCAGGTTATTGGCGGAGTTGTCCATTATTCAGATAATTTATTAGTTTTTAAAATTTGAAATAATAAAATACCACTTGACAAAACATACTTCTAATTTTGTATTTTTTTATATATTATAAATTATCCACTTCTTCCATATAAATTACTTTCATGTCAAATACCGAATTGTATAATATTAGGTTAAATTAATGTCCATAATTCAAATAATTTATTTATTTTTTTAAATTTTGCAGAGATAAGGAGAAAAATAAAGAAAAACGTTAACGAATCATACTTCACATTCTTCATTCTTTTTACATATCATAAAATACAAACAAATACAGCAAATTTTTTAAATACAAATCACTATCCTAAGTATTGAATTTACGGATTTTTATTCCTTCAAGAAAAGTAATGAATGTACAACATTTGAATACTCTGAATTTATCTAGGGGACTGTATCTTAAAAATAAAAATTTTAATACTAATTTCTTTTAATTAATGCTCTTAATTTGACTAGTTTACTTATTTTCAGTCTTTGGAGAAAGAAATGAAGAAAGACGCTTTTTGACGAATCATTCTTTAAATTATGTATTTTAAAATAAAAATATAAATGTATACTCTATATTTTTTAAATAAAATATTTTCATGCCATCTTAGAATTTAATATTATTAGATATTTTTGGATTATTTCAAGAAAATTATTTTTTATTTTAATATATATATAAAACGATTTTGTTTAAACACTGAATCTACCTAAGGATATATATTTATTTAATTATATGTTTGAATAATTTTTATATTTCTTCAATTAATATCTTTGGATAAATATTCATAATTCAAATAATTTACTTGTTTTTTAAAAATTTTGCATTCTTAATTATAAATCATGAAATATAAATCTATATTCCAAATTTTTTAAATAATATACTTCACTACCAAGTAATGAATTTAAGAATATTAGGAACTTTATCTTTTATTTATTATTATTTTATCTATACAGTATAATACTTTTTTAATTGTGATACCTAATTCAAATAGTAGGGTATTTTAATTAAAATAGTATATTTTAGAAAAAAATTTTATTTATAATATCTTGATTGATTGATTAATATCAAAATATCTCATTTTTTAAATATGTTATATAAGGAAGAAAATTATTTTCTTTCCAAAAAAAAAAAAAATTTTATAGGATATCATTCAATTGCGTTTTACTTATCATAAACAATTATTAAATCCGCTAGGTGTCAGCATCTGCTTAAGATTGATTCAATTATCTTTAGAGGAAGGTTAAATTATCTCTGCTAGGTGGCAGCATCTTCTTAAGATTAATTCAAATAACCAATATATGTGGATGTAATTCTGATTAAGGATGCAAGGCATGAGCAGCTAAAAAATATAAAGATGCTTAATGAATATTGAGAAGATTCTGGTCAAATTTATTGTCCTATCATCAATTGTAGATTTATTATAGTGTGCCAGAGTTAGTTATTATTGAAATTATTTCAAATAACGAAATATTTGGTTTCTGTTTTTACATTTATTAAAAATTACTCAAGTTCGGCGGCGATCGCACCAGCCTTCCACCTGTAAAAAAGGATTTATTTAGTATATTATTTACTAATTACACTGTTGCCATCTATTAGCAAAAAATGCTTTTTTTTTTTTATTTCTTCCTTTAACCATCATAGAATATTTTCAAAATACATAATATTAATACAAAGTAAGAATACCATTGATGTATAAATAATAAATAAAAAAAATGACAAATACAGCAAAGATCAAAAAATGCTTAATAATGCCTAAAGGGCATATTGGGTGCAATTATACAATGTTTCCTTGTTTTATTCAAGTGAATAATTTAATTAATTTAGTTAAGACGTTTAGATAGCAACCTTTTCCTTGTTCCCGAGTGACATATGCAAGAAAATCAAAATCGTTAGGCTTTTTGTATGCTGAACGAACCCTCTTGGCAGAAATGTTTCAATTAACACAATTTAAATGTTATTTAATTAATTAACTTAAAATTATCTCCGGTAGATAGCAGCATCTACTTATTAATTTAATTTTATACTTTTTAATTCCTTCCGTAAGAGAGCAGCATCTCCTTAAGATGACTCACAAATAATATTTCCACTAGATAGCGTTTCACAATATGTTTTGTCTTCTGTCCACGAAAGCGCAAGGATCGAGAACATGTGAAAATTATGTTATGTCATAGTGAGATAAAATACCTGTTATTTAAAATATACAGTTCTAGATAAGAATTATATTTTTTATATATTATTCCAATATTGTGAATTTATACTACTATTTACACCACGATGAAATATCCAATTAAGGTGTTTTAAATTTACATTTTTTGATGTTTTTATTGCATTTTCAAATTTATATGTATCTTGTAAATTTTAATATAGTTGAAAATTAATTTATTGAATATTATCATTTATTAATTCAAATGTTATTTGCCATTTTTGAGAAAGATTTTTATGATTTTTAAAATATATATTTATTTGAATTTTTACTAATAACTCTTTTTATTTTTTAGATTGGGATTATTGGCGGTTCTGGCTTAGATGACCCGTCTATCTTTGAAATTTCTAAAAAACATGATATTAATACTCCTTATGGTAAACCGTCAGATGTTTATTTGGAGGGCACTATTAAAAATGTTCCATGCATTCTTCTGGCTCGGTGATTATTTATATTATACTTTCTATAATCAATATAAAAAAATTTACGAATATTAAGTTTAATTATAGTTTTTTTTTAATATTTCTCTCGTTAAGTTGTCCTAGGGGTTTAATTGTGGTTAATATGTATTTTTATTCAAACCATTTTCAAAAAGTTAACTATTATTTTCAAAGACAAGGTTTTCTTTATTTTTTTCTTATAAATAAGTCATATTGGTTCAGATTGGAATATAATTTCTACTGTATTTTTGAATCTATACCCATCTAAATTTTAAGCTTTCAAGAAAATCAAAATAACTTACTAATAGTGTAATTTCGATTACATGCTCATCATCAATACATTGATTTATTGATATATAGTTAGCTTCAACTTTCCTTCTATAATAGAAGAGTTGGGTAAATTGAGGTCAATTTGAACTTGAGTGGCCCTCAAATAAGCAAAATATATATATATATAAACTAACTTTCTTAATGAATGGGCTTGATATGATTTTAATTTGTCTTGACACCTTACGTTCTGTCACTGTCATGATGTGTACTTGAAGGAAAGAGAATTGTTTTTTTTTCCAGAGAGTGAATTTTGAATAACTTAATACCTATTTTTTATTTACTTAGCGAAACTTAACATGTTAAAGATAAGGGCATATGATTTTGTATATTTTTATATATATATTTTCACGTATTTCACCTTTAGTATTTAATTATTGAAACTTTTTGGTAAAAATTTATTTCCTATTAAATAATAATAATAATAATAATAATAACATGAAATAATTAACAAGAATATTAAATAAAATAAAAGGACACGCGTCACTAAAATTCAATTATTTTGCATTAGTATTTTGACGTTACTCAATCTGAGGTCGTCATTAAGAACAATATTGATAAAGTAGTAAAAAATTATTAAGATATTTTGTGTTTAGGTGCTTCATGATTACCACTAAAAACAAAACTTTTGTATATATAAATTAAGAAAAATTCATAGTAATAATAAAAACTAAATGAGACTGTTATTTGTATTTTTCAGGCATGGTCGCACACACAGTCTAATGCCTTCAAATATCAATTATCGAGCCAATATTTGGGGTTTGAAGATTCTTGAATGCACACATGTTATTGTCTCTACAGCCACAGGATCTCTTCAAGAACATATTGCGCCTGGCGATCTTGTTATCTTAGATTCATTTATAGATAGGTAAATACTTTAATGTTCAAAATAAATAAATAGGAATCAGACAGAGAAGTGACTTTGTAGCAGCATTAGTAGCACTACAGGTTCTTAAAATTATAAAATCTTAGCGAACTGGTTATTGAATTATTCGAAAATAATTTTATTTATTATTCTCACAGAAAAGCAGTTCAAAATCCTTTTCAAACAACAGTATATAAAAAACTTCAATTTGAAAGGAAAATGTATTCTACTGGAATATACTCTTGGATAGATTAGAATGGCAACACTGTGAAGTGTTTTGTGTAATGTAACACAATTTATTCTGACGAAAGAAATTGTCTTGAAATTAAAAATATGGCCTTCCATTGACTGCAGCGATTTATTTAAAAATGTGGCTAAGAAAACATAAAACAGCTTTTGACACTAGAGTTAAAAGGATCATACTTCTGAACAAAAATATGTTGAGATTAGAATTTCATTGAAGAAATATCTTAGTAAATAAATATTTTTTATTAAATTATCAATATGCTTCAATTCTTTTTGATCTCATAAGAGATTTGTTTCCATTCTCAGATTGAAAAGAAAGAAGCAGAATATGTTTCTAAAGATTATCCGATTATAGAACCCGTTCCTGGAAATTTGAGATACCACTTTGCACCTTTATTTTTTATTTCCGTTCAAAACATTCATTCTGGCCCCAAAAAGGAAAATGAAAATTACATATATTTTATCATACTTCTAAAAAAAAGTTCACTGATGTAGGATCTGTCAAATGGCAGGAGCTCATGAATTTGATTGCAGACGGCTATCATTAAAAATGAACTTTCATGTTTATTGCATTTTGAGAGAACGGAGAAAGGCAAGAGTCAAAGTTACAAAAGAAATAACGAGGAGTAATGACGAATTAATGGGCTGGTGATAATAATATCTCTACAAATCTTTTCAGGTTGATGAATTATTTCAAATAACAAATATTGGATGCTTTATATATATATATATATATATTATTTCTCAAATTTTAACTTTTTTTATTTTTTAGGACTACCAAACGCAAACAAACCTTTTATGATGGAGATCCCGATTCACCTGCCGGTGTTTGTCATTTGCCCATGGAACCTGCATTCTGTCCTAAAATTCGTCAAATACTTATCGATACGGCAAAAGAACTTAATTTTAAAGCGCATTCAAATGGCACATGTGTTGTTATTGAAGGGCCTAGATTTTCAAGTAAAGCTGAAAGTTTAATGTTCCGACAATGGGGAGGTCACGTTATCAATATGACAACTCTTCCTGAAGTAAGTTGATTTTTAGTAATAGTATATTAAACAAAACTGTTCCATAATTGAAGAAGGACGTTGCTTTTTTTTTCATTATTGTTTGCCTCAAAGTATATTATTTATCACCTGAAGCCTTCACTACACCCCTATTCTCCTGGAATATTTGGACGTCATCATGGAATCATACATTTTACAAGTATTAATCTAATTTCGCAATCTTAATTTTTTTTTACTTTAAATCTTAAACACCTGATATTTAAAAAAACAGGCGGGAGTTTATCCCGCGTTTTATCCTATAAACTAAACATCTCTTCGATTTCTAGTTTACTCTATAAGGCTGTTGATAGAGTTGGTTAAATTCACACCTTTTAACTGTCACATATATAAATTATTATATAGTTAACTAGAAATCTTAAACTCGCTAGAAGTCCATAGTTTATACTTAAAACCACTCCGGGTTTTTTAATTTTTTCAATTTACGAGTTCTTAAAAAGTATAAGACAGTGAAATTGATATTTTCTAAAAAATTGTTCTCATTGGATGGATGGTTTACTTCACTTAATTGATATCAATAGAAGGTATAATTTTTATTCATTATATAGATAGATATCTCGCTTAGTATATCGAATATTATATATATCTTCGATCTAAGGGGGCGATTGTTATATCGTAAAAACTCGTGATGACCTAAGTGTTAAACCTGGTATATTTTTTCAAAAGATGGATGAATAAGTTCCTTGAAATTTTATCTTAAAATTAAAATAATTTTTTTTTTACAGGTAGTACTTGCTAAAGAAGCTGGACTCTGCTACGCAGCCGTTGCGATGGCCACAGATTATGATTGTTGGCAAGATAAAGGCGAAATAGTATCTGTAAACTACGTATTGGAAACTATGAAAAATAACGCTGAAAAAGTTTTAAAACTATTTGAAAAAGTTGTACCAAAAATCGCAGCCGAAGAGTGGGAAGAGCATATCGATGATCTCAGGGTAAAAATAAACAAAATGTCTTATTAACGGATCTTGGACTTTTAGCGGTTAGTTAAAAGAATGAAATGCCCTGTCCCTTGTAAAGGTCTTCAACTACCAAAGATTAGTGGTTCGCTTCCCGTCCTGAGGGACAAAAATTTATTAGTCTAAATGGCCTTAGATGCCGAAAAAAAATGAATAAACGAAATTTGTGCGTAGCCATTTCTCTACCTCCGTATACTCTTTATTAAATCTGACAAGATTAATAAAATTCCGGTTTCGCCTCAAATTTGTCATAATGCAAGAAAGACAAAATTAGGTTGAAAGGAGTTTATGAAAGAATTGGTTTGGTTGGCCTGGACTAATGCAATAATATTATGATTATAATAATAATCGGATGAAGAAAGTCAGTCAAAGCAGAATTTACCCAGATAGGGTAGGGAGCTCCCCGAATAAATGCTCCTTGTGTTATTCGATAGTCCATACAGTTCCCACTTGAATATGACTTTCACTAACATACACAACATATACTACACACATTTATTGACATGGATTTCAAAAAATTACAGAAATTGAAATTCAGAAAGACGTATGTCTTAACGTCTCCCTTGTATTAGATTGTTGGATGGTTTTGGATCTTGCCAGAAGTCGGAGTCACTTATGTTGCTATATTTTTTCACCCAATCTTGTATTGTTGTTAGTTGTTGTTAGGCTACGTTTGTCAAACTCGTGGGCCGCATGTGAACTCGAAAGCAATTTTTTTACGACCCTCATAAATTTTGCAGATTATTAGGAATGCTAAGATTTAATCCGGTCCCGCTTCCAAGATCCAGTTCCTGCTTGCCATTTTCATCTCAGCCGTCTCGAAATGTTATCTTAACTTTTTTATTAAATCAGTGTTAAATCGTGGGTATTCAGGTAAGTAGCCAACAGGGGGGAGCCACCCCGGAAAGCTAAAATAATTGTAAAAATCACCCCGAAATAAAAGAAAATTAGAGAAGATGGGATTTTTAAATATTTGCAACATACAGGAAAAATTTATTTACCCCCTACCCCTCTCTACTTACACTTGTCGATTACTTCAGGAAAATAATGCAATTTAATGATTAGAATTTGTTTGCGACACCTTTGAGATACCATCGTATAGAAGCAGCTCGAGATAAAATCAATTTAACGACCATCCAAAACTTTTCTTAAATTTATTTCATTGGCAAATGCTCATTTTCCTTGGCATAAGGCAATTTTGAATTATTTACGCTAAACACTAATAGTCAGAGAATTTTGTATCTTGTTTGCATATTTTGTTTGATTTAATTGAATGCAAATTAGCAAGTACATGTTGGTTGTGTTTCGTTTATTTATGTTATTCCCCTACCGCTAAAAGTGTGCCAATGTTTAACCCAGGCTACCTAAAACATAAATATGATATTAATAAATAAATTTTTGTTTTCAGAAAACGGTTGAGTCCAGCATCATGATAAAGAAATAAATACTCTATAAATTGATGGGAGAAAAATTTTTATATGTTGTAAATTTAAAGAGTAGGCAGCACATCCAGGCAGCCTTTGGATGCTTAACAAAATTCAAATTTTGAAACTCTGAAAGAATAATTCATCTTCATTCAATTTGAATGTATTGATGCTTCAAAGTGGTCAAATTGATTTTTTTTTATATATATACATTATATATAAATTTTGGAAAGAAGAGTCTGTCAATTTTTAATTATTGTTAATACTGTAAGGCTTTCTTTTCGGTGGTAGAGTATTCCAAGTCAAAAATGCATAAGTTATTTTCAAAGTTTAATATTACTTTGGTGGAATCTTTTATTATTTATTTTTATTTAATGCTTTTTCTGAAGTTGGCAGTCGTCTTCTGCTTATATATAATTATATATATATACGAGCGACATAGACGTTATTTTTTAGTGTATAGTTAATCCGGATTGAATGTGAACGATTATCATTGTCTGCCTGTTTGCTGATCCTGCCTTCTCTTTATATAAATTTTATAAGTTTAACATTCACCATAAAAATTTATATATATTGTTGTGGCAAATATCAATCTATATTAAGGATTTTATAATGAGTATGTGAAATTTTTTGTAATTAATTTTAATTTTAATTTTATGTTAAAAAACACTATAATCATTTAATTATTCATTGCAAATTTCTTTTATTTTTCGGGAGGAGGATGATGATGGCACCCAAGGCTCAAAGCAAATTCAATTGATCTCTGAGCCTTGGATAAATCAAGCAAAGTTAATCTTATTGTTGAGACAAAGTTAATCTTATTGTTGACAAACTGAGTTTGATCATGTTAAACATACAAATATGAATGCATATAATTCCTTATATCTGAGGATGAGTAAATAACTTAGGCTAAAACATCTTTAGGAAGTTTTATTGTATCTTCCTTCGGCTGCCATCTCCATCCTCCTCTTGAGAGTTTATATTAAAGTCACAAGTAATTTTCTTTTAGTATAGGTTAATGCTTTTGGGACTCAGATAGCAAGGCGCGTATATACTTAAGGGTGTCACTGCCTAACCGTCAAGCATACACATTCCACAAACATTGACATGCACCATCCGAACTATAAACATTTCAGCAGAGTATACTCTCTTCCTAAAATTAATACAATTAATATTAAGTTAATGCCTTAAAATCTTTGTGCCACGTGTTCATATATTAATATTAAGATTTAAAAATTTTTTCTGAAATTTATTCCTGTGTAACTATTTATATTATACGTAACAATTCAAAAGGTTTAAGGTTAGGAAGACAAGGAAGGTCTTAAGTCTTTGTTCTGGAATAAATGATCAAATATTCGAACTTTTTTTCCATTTCTTAAAAAATTAATCTAGTCTAGCATTCAGTTCCTTCCACATTATCTATATTTTAAGAAAATTTTGTTTTTACAATAGATTCTCTCTGTATTAACCTAAAATTTATGAATGAAGAATCATTTATTAATTTTATAAATATTTTTAATATTAATATAAAAAATTTATTAAAAAAAAAGTATATGAAAATATAAAATAACTGGCTTGACTAGTAATTATTTTTATATATTTTCTTTTGTATTAATATATTATATACTATTATATATAATATTTTAAAAATATAATAAAGCATTATTTAATGGAAATTTACTTGTTTTATTTTTCATTTTCTAATTCGTGAGTCATGTATAGGTGTAAGCAATTTTTCAGAGAGAGGGGGAGTAACTAATTATTCATGAGTGAGACATTCCCCCCTCATTTCACTTCCGTCTTGGCTACGCCTCTGCAAATTTTGTTCAATGAATCGAAATGACTATATCACTTTATTTATATACAGTAAACCGGTTAACAGGGTTAATGAATCCTATTAAAACATCCTGCTAAGCGAAATTGGGTTTTTTGAATAAATGCCATGTAAAGTGCAATTGTCAGAGGTTTTTAAATTTTCAAATTGTTTGGTTCTTGTTAAATCCAAACCAATTTAACTCGTAGTTAAAAAAGAAAGGGTTGCCTTTAATTTGCCGTCGTGCTAATCAGAATTGTGTTAACCGGGATATTTCAGTACTCAAATTTATTTATTTAAAAATAGCCAAGAATACAATAAGAAAGCAATGACACATAACAAGAGGACGTCAAGAGAAAATCCCACATAATACAAGGTATAAATAACATTGCCCTGCCAGAATAATTTTGATATTTAGGTCAATAAAAGGTGACGTAGCTAGAAATATCGGGCCCTTCCGCAAGCATGGGCGGAGGGCCCTTGTCTTTGAATATAATAAAAAAAAATTTGATTATTGCAAAATACATTTAATAAGTGAACAACAGAAAATAAAAATATAATACAAATTACATTAACACATAATAAAGGAAGAAGAATAAATACGGATCATAATAGTGTAGAATCTCGATATAACGGACTAAGCAAATAATAGAACATTCCCAAAAATTTATTTTTGCAAGTATTTTTTATACAATATTATCTATAATATCTAGACGGTGATGTTGATATTATGTACTTTTTCTCACTTTAGCCTTCCACATTGCTATGCAGTCGCTACGCTACTGATTTTTGTTAAAAAACTGATTCATTGGGTCGTAGTTTTAGTGTAATTTATCCTTTCATCTACTATTACAATTTTATTTACAAAAATATGGTAATGTCAGAGCATTCGGTGTGGTCCGGAATTAATTCCGAACGCTCAGAGGTGAACAAGGCTTACTTGATCACCTGGAGATCACATCGGCCTCGGCCAGAGTCCTCCCCATTCACATCGATATCATCGGCCCATTGAACATCGTTATTGCCTGAAGGATTTTATCAAAATATTACTCCTGGGTGCAATTTTCAACTTCTCGTCGGCTAAGATCAAAATGCCCTACGGGTCTACTTTATATCTAATTTTACAATTTTTTGAAACTTTTGTTTCTATCTTTTCAATTTAACAACCTCTTTGGGCCCTTGATCCAAATTCCTCTTTTCAGGGTTATTTTTAAGAAATCGAGATGAGGATTTTTTAAAAATAGAGATCAAAAAAAGATTATTAGAGAATGAAAGAAACAAGAGTTGAATTGAAATTAAAGAAAAAACCTAGAGGGCGTAAGCTCACCAAAGACGGCTATATACCTAATAAATATATAAGAAGAAAGAATAAGAAATTTTTCATTTTCATTTTTCCTTAAGAAATAAGAATTTCTTATGTATTATTTATAATAATTAATTCGAAATTAATAAAACGAATTCCCTATCAAATAAGCGGAGGGGTCATACACAGGCACACACACACAGACGAACTTCGCTGAACGACTAACCTATTATATTTATCCATAATAAAATAAAGATTAAGATAAAATCTTATCATTTTTTCAGTCGATTGTTGAGTTTTAAATCTTGATGCCTTTATGTGAGACGATGTCTTCTGACAACTTAAGATGTATTAATCATTTGCCACCCGAGGGTGGGATGGAAAAATTTGTAGAGTTCGCCGAAAGAGAGAGAAAGAGGGTTTATTAATTTGGAATGAAGAGTCAAAACGAAGAGGAAGAAAGATGAAGGATGGTCTAAAAAAGAAATTGAAAAATTTAAATTATTTCTAAGAGGACTCCTCTCAAATCCCCTGCAACTAAACTGGAATGCATTTACAAATTGAACTAGGCTTCCAGTTTAGTTAGGATTCTGTGCTAAACCAGAAACGTCTAAGAAAAGTGTATAGATAAATAGTAAAAATAGTTAAATAAAGAAATTCCGTGATTTTATCTTAACTTCTTTGCTTTTTTTTAAGTCTTTTCGGCATCTGAGGCCATATAGACTTCTAAATGATATATAATAAACAAGATTATGGTACAGATCTAGGCATATTTATTAATATCAATTGGTATCCAATTATTTTTAAATAAATATTCATCGGACAGCCTGGGATCCGAACCCATACCTTTGGCTTTTAAGGTTATTAATACTGACAGTGTCAGAACCTTTAACCTGTCGGCCACGGAGGAGGGGGGGAGGCTTCTTTGCTTGCTGAGACTTATTCGCTTAAATTACAAAAGGGTAATGAGTAACCATAGAAATGCATAACAACGCTATAATGGTTGGATCCCATTAATTCTTTGAACTCCTCTATGGCTGAGAGGTTAAAGTTACTGACAGTGACAGTATTGATAACTTTAAAAGACATGGGGTGTGGGTTCGGATCCCAGATATGAAAATTTATTTACATCATTTGGATGAATTGATATAAATATTAAATATGCTTGGATTAAATGTATCGTAAAAATATATTCTATATCGTTTAAAGTCTATATGGCCTCAGATGTCCAAGACTAAAAAAAAAAACCTTTTGAACTTGAATTGAGCATTAATAGCCTTTAATTAAATATAAAATGATATTTTCTCTACCTTATTTAGGATATATGAGAGTATAAAGAAAGTATTGCAATTTCAAGAAAATTTCACGTTGAGATGGAATGTGATTTTTTATTAATGGAAATTGATGGTACTACTATACCCTACAAGAACGTACATCATATTACTTTACCTAAGAGAAAGTTGTGTGATGTACGATATTTTTTTGTATATTCTTGTTTTTATTTTCATTTTATTTTCTAAGCACTAGAAGGCATTCAGATAGCTTTCAATTAAAAAAAAAAATATTTACATGGAGAAACATGTTTCTTGGTAATTTTATCTTGAGATAGATAAAATTTTATGTGAAAACCCATCTCAGAGTCAATTTTATAAATATAGTTATTCAGGTGTTTTGATCATGTGTCTTTTCATATATACAATATATATATATTTTAGCAATCCCTCTGTGACCCCCATTAGAACATTCAATCAAAATTGGATTCATTTGGAAGAGAAGTATAAGCCAAAAATCTTAGTTATATTTTCAGTTAGTTTTATATTTTCGGGGTTGAAAATGAAGATTTTTTTTAAGTGTAGATTAATTTATTAACTTTAGTCATTTTTCGAGTGTTGCGGTCATTTATACTTAAAAAAGACCTAGTTATGTTAGGAAAATATCGATGACTTCCGATGACTGTTCAACAATTTTATTCCTTGGGGCCACCCATCCAAGGATTAGTAGCTTGGTCTTGCTTGTAAATAAATATCTTGATGGTTGTGATTTATGGGAATAAATAACAAACAACTAACCCAAAGAGAGTCAACACAGTTTTTTTTGTCTTTTCGGTACCTGAGGCCATAGAGACTTTAAAGTATTCAATTTTTTTTTTTTTTTTAAGTCTTTTTCGGCAAATGAGGCCATTTAGACTCCGTCCATATTTATTTATATCAATTGGTAGCCAATATATCAATATTTTTTATAAAAGATACAAATTACCCTCCTTTGTTGTATAATAAAAAACAAAAATTTTGATTTTTGAAAAATACATTTAATAGACAAAAACAAAGGAAAATATTCAGCCCACAATATAACTTCAAAAACTCCATTCCTCTTTTTTTCATTCTTCCTTCTCTTTCTACTTAGCTAGCAATTTTCTATTAAAATCGAAACGTCTTAACATTTGAGAGCTTTTGTGATACAGATGCTCCTTCCTCCTCAAATATCACCTTTTTATTCACTGTATATGTCGTCCTAGGAGAGGAACTTAAAGGCAAGATTTCTTCTTCAAATATGCTCTCTGAGAAAGGACGATACGCCAGTACTAAGAGAATCCTTCCTCAAATATGACATCCTTTATAGCATAGAATGGCTAGCTGAAAGACCGCGAGAAATAGAATTAATTAATAAATTTATAGGAGATTTAGAGAAGGAAAATAAAGTCACTTACCCAAGGACTATGTGATAATGTAATTGGCTAGGCTGAGTTTGTGTTTGTTAGATTTCATGTATGAAAATATCTCATGGAAAGGAACCGAGGTCCATTCAGAATAAGTAGTGTGGAATTTTTTTATTCGATTCCCTGTTTATAAAAAAATGTGGTCAAATGAGAAATGGAAAAAAATGCATTCTGACAAAAATAAAAGAACTCGAATAAATCTAAATATTCACTTATCTCCAAACATAATCATCCAGTTCTCAGAATGAGCTAAAGATAAAATCAATAATAAAAATAAAAGTTTGAAAATAGGTATCATTTCTTTTCAAATTATAATATTTGGGTTGATGGAGAGCACGGTGAAGTGACCGATTTCTAAATGGCAACATCGCATTGCTAGCTATGTTTAAAAACAGACAGAATTTACCTTAAATAATTAATATCTACGTGATTATTGGGTTAAATAAAGCGAAACTTCGTGGGAATAAAGATAATGAGATGGGGAATTATATGTAGAGAAATAATAAATAAATAAAAAATAATAGAAAAAGATGTCTGAATATGACACAAGTTTTAATTAATTTATAACTCCTTAACTATATGTGCCATATCCATATTTTATTATTATATTTTATTATTATTAAAAAAAAAAATTAATTCAAGGAATTATTAATTTTATATTTACATAACCCAAATTCTAGTCATTAAGAGTAAATTTACTTTCTTCTTCTTATTTCTATTAATATATAATGAATTTGTCTAGTGTCTTAGTAGCCAAAAATACTATAAATAATAAATAAATAAATAAATAAATAGAAAATAAAAATATTGATTTAATTTATAATTAAGAAATATATACTTCCATTCCTCTATAAAAAAAAAATATTTGAAAAAATCAATGATTAATAATATATATTTTCGTTTTTATTAAGAAAATATTTTGAGAGAGAGTTCTTTGGTTGAAAAAAGGCAAGAGAGATATAAATAGCAAAGTGGGTGGGACGAGGAGGAAAGGATTGTTGAGATTAAAAAAAAAATATATTACCCATATGAAGAAATATTTCACAAAAAGTTATTTTAATCATTATAAGACATATGATATATCATTTCAATTCAAAATTTCACATAGATTAAGAATCTATAGATAAAATTTCGATATGTTGAATAGTTTTTGATCTATTGATAAAAATCATAAAAATATTA
>JAAAKE020086312.1:5764-22035 GCA_010014785.2 Anisolabis maritima | reverse complement strand
TTATAAGTGAGATATAGCTGGGCAGATCAATTTGTGTAAGAGTTCAGAGAAAAAGAAAACCAGCCCCTTTTCTCAAGCCTAATAAATAATAATAAATGCGCCCAACTCAAAAAATCTGGTATGACAGCACCTTACCCTAGGTAAGAGAAAGTTGTGTGATGTGCGGCCGTCACACCAGATTTTTTCTTACACTTTTGGACTTCTATATTCAACTAAATTTATTCCTTACAAAATCTTAACATTTGAAGTTATTATTATTATATAATGACTTCTGGAAATGAATAGTCTCTAGACATTTAAAGATATTAATTTTTTTTATTTTAGATACATGTCTGTATTTACTGAGTAATTTCAGAGCATAGGTTCTGTAAAGCGAAGGGATGGGAGACACAATCCGATATTACTAGGAAGTTGAATTTGCCAATTCATCATGGCAGATAAATCCTTAGATTGAATTAAGGCTTAATTTAGATAGTAGGCGTGGATTTATTCATATCCATTATTATTTATATATTTAAAAATAAAGAGAAATTAATATTTTTATTAGCCTCAGAAAGAGTAAAAGCTTTTATATTTTGCTTGTTTTTGAATTAAAATTTTAATTACATGATAGGACCTATTTCATAAATTAAACATTGCGCTTTATGCCGTTCATCGCTCGGTTAGGTAGCATAGATACAAAGATAGGACAACTCATTTCCATGGTAACAAAATAGAAATATTTTTAATTCCTGTTTTAAATAAGGCCAGACAGGGAATAAATAAATTTAAAAAAATCTTATGTTTGACAATAAACGAAATTTAATTTAATTAAATTAAATTTTTTTATAAAATGGATAATTGATTAATACGCACAAACGAAAAACCTCTAAAAATTAATTGCATCCCGAAGTTAGGCAAACAACCTGCCTTGACGGTGGAGGAATAGGGACATTGAGAGGGAGAGGGGGACCGGGAATGGGTCAGAGAACCCGAAACCGGCGATAGGGAATGGTGTGTGCCATCAGTGCACGATACACCAGGGGTAACCAACCGGGGAATGATTTTTTTTGTTAGGATTGAGGGTTTTTAAACCTTTAATTTAAGGCTTTTCCCTCAAAAAAAAAAAAAAAAAAAAACCTGCTAAATATCAGCTACAAAGGGACAATTAGATACTACTATCTTTTAAAGGGTTCTTGTCATGTTATTTAATTTAATTATTAGTTTAAAAAATCATACTTTTTTTACATATAATAAAAATAATGAATCCGAAGAACAAAGAAATTTTATAAAATATTTTTACAGAAAAAGCAAGTTACTAGCATATTATATTACTCCTCGCCTTGCAAGTGTTATCTATCTATTAAATGACATAACCTAGTTTTGTCAAGGATTCTAATGCATATTACTCTTCTATATAGGCGATCCGTGTTCGTATCCCATAGATTTTTCCAATAAATATTTAATCTAAGCTTATTCTTAAGTCTTAGATTCTAATGGAGAGGCCTATTAAATTTGTTATAATTTAATTAATGAAATAGACTTTTATTTATTTAAAATCTATTTGAATTCAATGTCGTAGCCACGATATTTTGGCGTCACTTAGGAAATCGATTTTTTTTTTTTTTTTTTTTTTTTTTCAATATTTTCTTATTCAAATTACATTATACTGTAATCTATTTTTACTTGGGCCTTTATAACGTTATTTTATGCTGGATGAGATTATCAAAGAATTAACCAGCGCCGTTTTTTTACGCATATATTGTATTTTGAACTGCATAATGCCGAAATATTCATAAATTAAATGTGGAGATAGTAAAAACGGCGCTGGTTAATTCTCCATTCTTTTTCTTGATATTATCATCCAGCATAAAATATGGTGTGTGTGTGTGAAAAGGTCTAAGGCGATATTTTTACTTTGTTTTCTTTGTAAAAAATTCCACTTCGGCTAGAAATAAATAAATGCGCCACTCCTTGACCTAACTATTTTTTTAAAAAATACCTTTCATTATTTAAAGTTAGGTTGTCATTTAAATTCAGGTAGTTTTATTCTCGCATTAAATAACTTTTCCGCGCCATTTGAAAAAAGGCATGAAATTAAAATTAGGTTCTTTATTTCATCAAATAACGAATCCTTTGAAATGGAAATAATATTCAAAGGAGATCACTCTTTTATTCATCACTCCTATCTATATTTTATGAAAGACGTTAAAATACTGTTTAGAATAATAAAAGAATCAATTTAGCAAATCTTATTTGATTCTCGCGCATTTAAATAGTACAAGAATATACTCTACACTATTAAATAAAAATAAACATACACCCGGAAAGTGATAAATTAATTAAATTATATCGTATCTAAAGATAGTCTAAAATTAAAAAATAAATAAAAGCTAAAAGTTTTTCATTGGCAATGATCTGTGACGACATCAACTACCGAAAACATTCAAATTTTCTATGCATAAATCATCTACACCTCTTTGATGACGAATTTTTTAAAATTAGACATAGTTAGGCATTTCAACTTTAAAACCTTCTCTCTCTCTCTCTCTTTCTCCTTCAATTCCGCTCTTTGTAATATCCGGCTTAATTGAGCAGGTTTGAATTAAAATATATATCTTGTACGTTTATATCTCATGACTTTCTCCAATTGGCTCTCCTGTTCTTTAAAAGGTCAGATCTAGACAACCAACAGGAGATAATATTATGACCACCCCCGCGGGGAGAACTAAATCGATATTTGTTATCAATATATTTTTAAAAAATGAGGTGATTTCAAAAGAACTTAAAAGCAATCAACTCCCTCAGGAGAATAAATAATAATATAGGAAAAAAATGCTTTATTTATGGTCCAGTGAACTTGTACGGGGATTCTATTCCAAAAAGAGAATTCAAATGGAAAACACCAAAGGATGTTCTAATTATATATTTTTTTAATATATAAAACAAAATCCAATTTTATAAAAAAAGTTTTTTTTAAAAGAAATTACAATTATTTTATCGAATAAAATTTTTTTAACTAAAATTTTATTTTTAAATGAATTTATTTAAGCGAAATATCATTCTTTTCGTTTGAACAACTTTGGTTTGAAAAAATGTGTTTTTTATTTTCTCGTATATATAGTAGTATATATAAGTAGTATAATCGTCCAAAAATTTCGAGATTTTGATTCTTCTTGATGTTTTGGACATCCCTGAGTCCGAAAATACCATTTTTAGAATTATGTCTATTTGTATGTTTGTTAACATGATAACTCGAGCACGCTTTAATGTAGATCAACCAAATACTTGTATTTCAGCAAAATCGTAGGGCTCTATCAACTTTAGGGGTATTTTCTGCAACCGGAATTGGTACTTTTCCTGAACGATTTCCTAGAAATCGGATAACTCGAATATGATTTCATTGAGACGAGTCAAATAAAGAGGAAAAGGGTATAATTTCGATCCTAATATTTTTAGTAAAACCACTTTCTTCATATATCTGTATACGAGAAATTAGAGTGGAGGCCACTCCTGATTTTTATTTAAAGTTAAATAAAAATCCATAAATTACGAGTGCCAGCGATTGCCAACCTGAACTTAAAGAAAATTTTCTTTTAATTTTATTTTTAATTTTATTAATATATAAAAAAAAGCATAAAATAAAAATAATATTAAAAAGGGGAAATAACTTTTTGCATAAAATTGTTGAATATTTATGACAAAAAATGAAAGTTTGATCATTGAAACTTCCATTAATGGGAAATTAAATAAAATATTCAATGAACGCCCATGCTTTTATTTTTTTCTTAAATATTCAACACAACAATTTTATACCAAAACTTATTTTTCTCTTTTTAGTTCATTTTAAATAAAAGCCTTTCTGTTATTTTTATATACAATATATAAAAGACTTATTTTCCTTTGCCTTTTCGGCATCTTAGGCCATATAGACTTTAAACAATCACAATTATTATACTTTTTATCCAGGCATATTTATTTATATTAATTAGTACCCGAACGATTTAAATAAATATTCATCCGTGCCCACATCCCTTGGCGTTTTAGGTTTATTATAAAACAAAACTTTATAATAGGTAGACAAGTAGATTGTTTTTATTTTATTTGAGTTAATAAAAACAAGTTTGGGGACCAGATCTAATGGATTGGCTTCGTTAGGATACTTTGATTGAATTATTAATCAACTTTTCATTTTTTTTTTTTTTTTTTTTTTTTTAAGTTTCCTAACGACTTATTGAAATATTTTACGTGATGAATAATTTATATCCATCTTGGAAATGAAACCATCATCACCATCGTAATGATCCAGAGTTGCTTCGCTTAAAGACTCGTGACAAAAAGAATTTTAAAAAATTAAATTTTTTTTTCCAAAGTGCGTTTTTGTTTAATAAAAAATTAAACTTGATAATATATTATAGCAGCTCTCATGATACTAATAATCTAATAAAAATAAAAAAGAATAATTTTTTCGGTCGAAAGGAGAGTGTCCCGGTCGCCTATATAGGGATAGGGCAGTAAGGCCGTAAGCCGCAAGGTTCCCAGTGTCGGCCTCGGACCGTTTTACTTAACGAGCCGCCGCCACTCCTGGGATTGTGATACGATTCGCGGAACACGGAACAGCACCAGCAGCAGAAATGTGGCTTGCAGGTCTTCAACCTCGAACGATCCTTTTACAGAAGTTGGAATGCAACATCGGTCACCGATAAACATCGGGTCACCCTCTTCCAAATCTTAACAAAAAAAAAAAAAAAAAAAATACCTAAAAGAGAAAGCGGCTAAATTTCAAGTCTAGTCAACAATCAAGTAATGGTTTTTTGAAAAGTCGAAACCAATTTTCCATTTCTATTTATTTAACATAAATGGTGCCCCTCCACCCGAGGCCGAGAGGTTAAAGATACTGACATTGTCAATATTGATAGCCTTAAAAGGGGTGTGGGTTCGGATCCCAGGCAGTCCGATGAAAATTTATTTATATCATTTGGATGAATACCAATTGCTATAAATAAATATGCATGGATAATACGTATCGTAAATAATATTATATACACTGTTTCAAGTCTCAGATACCGAAAAGACTATTAAAAAAAAAAGAATGATGAACAATTTTTCCTTTGAAGACCGTCTCAATAAATTAATAAAAATTTCTTAAATGATTATTTTATTATGTTAATTTTTATTTTGAGCTCAAAAATGGTACTACAATATCGCAGACTCGCTGCTTTGAGAAAAGGAGGGTAGGAAAGGCTTTTCCTATATATATTTGCATTCTAAAATCTGGCACTTTTGTGAGAGGGGGGATAGGGTAATTTTTTAACAATACATGAAATCACCCTTAAATATATCGTATTTCTTTAGGAGGCGCTCAGGCTTCATGCCTTCCCTTTCTGCTTTGTTAGCATAGAATGGCTAACCAATTTTTTTTTTAAATTAATTTAAAGTCTATTTTAGCATCATAGGCCATTTTGACTATATAAAATATTATTATATATATAAAAAAATTTCTATCGATACCTTCCGGCGAACATTCAGCATTCTTGTAAATGAAGGTTATTTTGACCATAATGAGAAATAAAAAACAAATGAGAGATTGATTCGAATTGCAGTTTATTATATAAAATGTGTGAGTTGGTGGGAGTGATAGCAGCTGCTGCTGCTGCTCTTCCCTTTGACCTTCGATAACAAATTCGACCCCCACCTCCCTCTCATTTGGAATTTGCCGGTGCTGGGTTTTTGATGATCGAATCCGAATGCGAAAAGCGCAATGCAGTAACAAACAGCCGGGAAACTTTTGAGCCCTATCAAAGTTTTTATTTCTTCCCTTCTTCTGAACCATAAGTCGTAGCGTTTTTATAAATAGCAATGTTCTCATCTCATCTCATTGGCCGGATCAATTCAATTAAAGCATCGTTTGTAGCTGGGAAATTGCGATTCATCTAAATAAGTAAAAAATTGCCCCCTTTTTTTATATAGATAGAATAATATATTCCATTCATAATTTATTAAAAATATAAAAAAATATTCCAGAATTTGAAAAACAAATTTATCCGTTATCATAAATAACATTTAATTTTAATGCATATAAAATAAATATTCAAATTTTTTCTCTTCTTGATTAAACTAGCAATTAATCACCAAAGGATCCTGAGTTATTTTAAAAAAATGAGAAAAGGTTTGAAAAATTTTCAACTTAATTACCCCTTTAATTCATTTATTTTTATTAATTACTAATTAATTTTTGTTTTCTATTACCTATAGATGTAATATATAAAGAAAAAAATCGATGGCGAAATTTCCAGGGAAATACACGTTTTTTGAGTCTAAAAAATGAGTCTTGCAATGGTATGTCTGTGCATGTGAACAAGATTTCCCAAAAACGAAAAAACTTACGAGGCTGAAATTTTATATTTAAGTTAGGTACCCTCGTCGCATGCTCCTCAAAGCTTTTGAATAAAATCAGCCAAAGAGAAATAGTATTTTACTAATGTACTTAGATATTTTTTTTTGATTTTCCCAAAATTATATTTTATTTAAATTAATTGGATACCAATAGATATAAATAAATATGCCTGGACCATTGTATCGTAAAATATGTGTGGGTTCAGATCCCAGACAGTCCGAAACTTATTTCAATCCTAGTGGATAGCAATTGATTTAAATAACTATTGCTGGATAATTAGTATCGTAAAAATATAGTTATATATCGTTTAATATCTATATGGCCTTAGATGTTGAAAAGACAAAAAAAACCCTCTCGGCCACGGGGGGGGGGGTTTAAACTCTCAATAGCAAACAAGAATTGAATTGTATTACCAATTAAATTTTTATTATAATATTGTCAATATTACCCTCGGGCTTAATGTTTTATATAAAAAAAATGGTGGTGTCACTATTTACATCTCGGGTGCTGATTAAAAAAGAATGAAAAGTCGGTACAAAAAATCTGCCGTGATAGCACATCTCATTACTTTCTCATACCCAAATATTACCTACTTGGTAAGGTAAAGTTGTCTGATCTGTTCTGTCATACCAGAATTTTTTTTTTTTTTTTCAAATTTTTAAAAGGGAAATATTACTCATTTGATAAATATATCTAATTCTTATTCTAATTTAGAAGAGATTTCGTGGCTGTGTGATACATTTATTCTTGGGAGAGGGCAGGTTCAGCCAAAATAATATCTCTCTCTTACTATCACTGTGAGAATATTCATTGTAATAGTATTATACATATGTATATAAAGAACTTTATGCTAACAATCGATTTTTTGAACTGAAGATGAGATAATAAATTTGTCTCCGAGATCGACAAGCACATAAAGACTTTTATTTTGGCTGAACCTGCCCGCTCCCAAGAATAATTATTCTAATTTATTTTTTATGAATATTATTACTTTTAAGATTATTAATTATTTTCACAATTTACAGATTTTTTCACTAAGTATTTTACCTTTTTTTTTTTTTTTAAATCGACTTTTGGCTTATTTTGACATAAATTGAGAAATTGCAGCTTTATTTTCATTCCAATGTTATTTTGGGACAAAGTTAATTTGACTAAAAGACTTACGACTCAATTTGCAAAAAACTCGTAAAAAGTTAGGTTACCCTAATCACAAGGAATTTTCTTTTGTGTGAATATAAATGTGGTATTTTCATATGTTTATAAACTTAGTTGACATTTTGACTGATCACTTAATTCATTCCAAGCTAGTCTGAGCTTCACTTTAGTAAATACAATAACCTGACATTGAGACCAAGGCCTTCAGGTATTATAAGCACTTTGTAAATGGGAAAATAAATACAAGATAAAAAAAAGATAAGATAAAAAAGTCGGAAAAAATGTTGACAAATAAGCAGGAGAGAAAGCCGATTTTCATAACTCGAAAGATGTACTAACAGTGGAATATATTTGGGCTTGGCTTATCCTGTCCAAATATCTTATTGTGGGGATTATATGATCATGTATAAATTAGGCTTTATCTCCTCACATGTTTTGAACAGACATTTTTATATAGGTTATATTAAGAAAATTTTTTTTTTAATCTTGTGAGTTAATAATACTCTTGCCAATTTTATTGAAAAGTTTTGAGACATATGCGACATGGATACCTAGCTTAAATATCATATAGCTTCGAACCTCTTTTCTTTTTTGAGATATTTTGTTCACACACACACACACACACACACACAGAGAGAGAGAGAGAGACCATTTGCGACACCCACTTTTTCAAACCCAGTAGACTTCAAAACGCGTATTTCCGTTGAATTCTCGACATCGGATTTTTTCGATTGCGATAATTTCCCTATAATATATATTATATATATAGGTAAGAGAGAAAATAGCATACTTTTTATGTCTTAGCAGAGGGATCAAATTTCCGTCACTCGTGGCAGATATAATTATTTCTCACCCTTCCCCTGTCAGCCCCACCATCCATATATAGACATATATTTATTACACATCTCAACTTGAATTGGGAAAATTATTTTTCTTTATTCTTCATATTATAAAAGCTACATAAAATCACAAAACATCAAATTTAATAATATATAATAATAAAATATTATGAAATTTGATGATTTTGTTTTTTTTTATACGCCTTTTAATTATCTATTAAAACTAAACAAAAGATAGTTCAATTAACGTTACTCTGAATTGTCTAATTCTATGGTGAAAATTCCTAAAAAATTATTCATTACAAAAAAATCCTCCTAAATTTTCGCATATATCCACAATTCTTTTTGAATTGAACTTTTAAGTCATAAATATTTCCTATATTATCCTTAGATAGTTTGACTTTCATTATCTAAGGTCATTTAAATACCAAACACTTAAATGAATGAATATATATTCCTATATCAGGGGCTAATATCTAGTATGTTGATAAAACCTTGAGATACTCAAGCTAGGAATGGCATCTATTCTGCCCAATTATACCAGTCTTTTGTCCTCCTTCTTAGTTAAAAGGCAGGGTGTTTGTTTTCTCTTTCGGCCCTGTAAATGAAAGAAACTTGCTTCTTTCGAAGGCATACATGCCGACCCCGGATCTCGGAATAATGTCAAGAAAAGAAGAAAATAATTAATGACAAAGAAAAATGTTAATGAAGAATAATAAGAGAACACTCAAATCTTATTACTAAGAAAATAAGAAGAATTTAAAAGACCTCTTTGAATCTCTTTATTTACTCTTTTCTCTATTATTATAAATTAAACTTAATTATACTATATTTATTTATTATCACTCATTTAATTTTTAATTCATTATTTCTTTTCTTTTTTTCTAACAAGGGATTTTTTCATTTCCTATGGGACAATATTTTTGTTTCTATGGTCACTATGTTTTTTTTACATCGGATTTAAATTTTCACTACTTCTCTCTAAATATTTTTTAATTATATACCTTAATTTTTTTCTATTTAATTATTTAATTAAATTGAAAATAAGTCTTACAAAAATTTTAGTAATAATTTTAAACAATAAAATCAAACAATCACAACAATTGGAATCAAAAAGCTAAATTGTCTAGAAGGGATTGATCAATTGTGATACATTTTGTAGCAATAACAATCCCTTCACAACACAAACACAGGCAGAGTTAAAATTATATAATGTTACAATTATACGAGGGTTGCCTTTTATATTTCGAGATTGGAGATCAAAAACAATTATTTATCAATTAAATTGGCTTTATTGTTTTTCAAAATATTCTCCATGAAGATCAATACACTTTTGTATGCGTCTGGACCAATTTTCGAAGCACTTTTCCCATTCCGATTGAGGCACCTCCAAAACATGCATTTTGAACGCATCAACCCCTTCTTCAGATGTCAAAAAACGTAAATATTGCCCTCGTAATTTATTCTTGATATGCGGAAATAAAAAGAAGTTATTGGGTGTCAAATCAGGACTATACGGTGGATGACCCATCAAATCGACATTTTGAATGCTCAAAAAGTCACTTGTTTGAGCCCATTTGTAAGAGCTCGCATTGTCCTGGAGAATGATCCGTCTTCTGTGGATGGCTTTCCTTATTTCTTCGAAGACTTCTAGCAAATAAATGGTTGTGTACCACTCAGAATTGACCGTTCTACGTTTCTCTAAAGAAACGGTTGCCATATCTCCAGTTTTTCTGAAAAAACAGGCGACCATTTGCTTCGAAGTGCTTCGTGCACGAGCAACTTTTGTTGGATTTGGCTCATCTTGAAAGACCCATACAGTCGATGTTGTATTCGGGTTCATAAGCGTAGATCCACGATTCACAAGCATATTTGTATTTTTGTATGTATGTGTCTGTGTTGTGTAGGGATTGGTAAAAAATCAATCTTTATTGATTAATCCTTCTAAACAATTTGGATTTTTTATTCCAAATTTTTATTTTTTAGAACACTGGTCCCTAACCGATAGTCCACGGACCGGTACCGGTCCGCCAAAGATTTTGGCCGGTCCACAGAGTAATAACACCATTTAAAAAATTTAATTTAAATTAAGTTTTTAACATGATTAATTTATTTTGTCCCGAACTTCGACTGTTTTATTATTTTTCTAATAATAGCCCTCTCCTTTGGTGCAGATGTAGAGCTCTCACCTCACCAAAGATCAGAGGTTCGCTTCCCGTCCAAAATGTATTTAAATTTTATTGAATACCAAATGATTTTATTAAATATGGACGGAGTCTAAATGGCCTCAAAAAAAAATAAATAAATAAATAAAATAAAAATAAATATTCTTGTATTAATAATTCCAAATTAATTTAAATTAATTTCTTTGACTCACGTGCCTAAAGAGAGGCGCTGGAACCGCCAAGCTATAAGCTTCTGAATAAATATGAAACAAGTGAGACAGGTGTGTCACGTGCCGAAGGCGGACCCGAGCCAAAAAGCACATAAAAATGCAATAGATGAGTGTCATATCATTCTCTAAAATAAGTCATAAATCGACTTTGAGTCCCAACTCGAACCGGGCCCCGTCAGGGGAGATCCAGGGGGCGACTATGCCCCCCCCCCTCCCCAAGCTAGTTTTAAATGTCGAGCGTAAGCGAGACGGTCGTAGCTAGTCATTTACTAATAAATTATGTAAAATCGTCGCTGCCAAGTAACAATTAAATAAAAAAAATATATATTTTGATTTTCCTGTCACGCCGCGTGGCTCTCAATTATTCATTATTACGTTTGCCAATAAAAGTGTCATCTGACAAACAAAAATGTCAAACATGACAGGGAAAGAGGGAGGGTGGTAGAGAGCAGTATTAGCCGATGATAAATGAAGAAAGAAGATGAAGATGGCCTGGTCCTGCATATGTCCATTGACGCCGTTAATTGGCCGCCGCGACGTAACTGTTGTTCTTCATCGGGGAGGTTGTCGACGAACACCGACTCCCGAACATCCATTCAGTTTATAACACGCCGATTGGGTAGAACGTTGCTGAAGGAGATGATGTAGTGACGATTTTTGGAAGGTAGGAAAATGACCAACGCTAATTTCTTGACAGATATGAATCCAGAGCCGCTCATATATTTTTTTATCGTTAATGAATTAAATATAAAATTTGTTCCCTGTGACAATTCTTAAATAGAATTCTGCAACCAAAAACTGATACTTAAAACATTTTTTTTTTTTTTTATTTAATTTTCATTCATAATATTTGTTCAAAATTTAAATTTCTTCGACTTCTTCTTTTGTCCTCTTAATCCCTGCAGGGTAGGCACTTTTAATTTCTTTGACAAATGACCTTTTAACTGAAAAATACTTTTTTTAACATTATTGTGACCATATTTTTGTTGATGGATCAAGGGGATGATCTCCAGCCTATCCGGGGCCTCGGAGTGCCTCCTTTGCATCAGACCTCGAGACCCTGGACCACCAGCAAAACTATAAACGCTTAAAAATTCTTACTCTCTCCACGCTATAACTTTAAAGGATTCAGTTTAATGAATAATATAATAATTTAATTTCTTTTATGATATATCTTTTTGGCACCAAACTTAATAACGTACCTATATTTAAAAGGTATGGAATTCTTTCCGAATTTAAATTTCGCAAACAAATTGAATTATTAAATAAAATGCAAAAATAAAAATAAAATATAAAGGGTTTTTATTTAAATTTTAAATAATGAATAATTTTAAAAGATACACAGAGAGTATTAGTAGCCACCTAGCAATGTGATCACCCGCAGGCTGGTTGAACAACTAAAATCTTATAAAAATCTTAAAAAAATTAATATATACATTCGTAATACTTAGACTATCTTTTATTCAAGTTCTTTTTTTCTTCTGAAATTAAACAAAATTTTTCCTTAGGTGGTGTAAGATGTAAGGTCCACTTAAAACCAATTTTTCAACTAATAACAAGTACACACAAAAAATCCATACTCTATAATTAAAAAATTATCTTTGCAAAATAATTTCGCCTACTTTTGCACGAAAATAGATGAACCGGATGTTAAATTTTAAATATTTTTAACGTTAAAGAAATAAATAACCTGGAAAGAAAAAGAGAGAGAGAGAGCGTAGTCGTATAGCAGAGAACCCCTGGGGCGGAAGTTAAGGTATCAAAGCAAGGAATCCGCTCCTTGCCTTATTTGGATTTCAAAATTCAGAAAATCTCTATTGGCATCTCAGTTATTTTTATGAGCGCCTTTTTTACTTTCTTTTTTTTTATTATTAAATTTCCTTCTATCCTCTTTTTATATGTTTGAGGTTAGCCTTTTAAAAGTTGAACTAATATATTTTATGGAAGAACAATAATTTTTTCCATACTTTCTTTTGACTTTGAATTTATTTTGAAGGGGAAGGACCCACCCTCAACAAAATGCAATTTACTTTTAAAAGTTATAATTTTTATGTTTAAGTCAATATTTTATTAGAAGATTTATTTAGTATTTTAATTTTTATATCATTTTGTTTTTTACGAAATTAATTTCCGACAAGTTTATATAACAATATTTTTTTTTTTTTTTTTCAAGTCCTTTTGGTATCTGACTTTAAACAATTCAATTATTTATTATTTTACGATACGAATTATTAAGGCATATTTATTTACTTCAATTGGTATACAATTGATTTAAATAAAATAACAATATTTAAAAAAATAGCATAATTCTCTTGAGGAAGACCTTGATTCGATTCTAGGCGGCGAAAATTATGCCTAATCAAACATAAAATCATCTCGCACAATAATGTTATCTGAAACGATAACGATATATTGCCTGATTGATATTTACAATCTCATAGGGCTTTGTTTGAAAACTACGGAATATTTCGCCAAACTCTTATTAGTGAGCGCGTACTATTTTCATATTTTAAATATTTGAGAAATTCATATCTCTTAAGTATTCATATCTCTTGACTTCAAGTTATCCGAGCTTCAATTGTTATCTATTCCTTCCTTTTTCTCTTCTTTCTGCTCTTGTTGCGACGGCTCTTCCGGTCTTTTTCGTATTTTTTTTTTAATTTCTTGAAAATGAGAATATGGAATGAAAAGAATTTTTTATTTCTCCATCTATAAAATTTTAATTTTACAACAAAATCGTTTATAAAATATATTGAGAGTCGTGTGCCCTTTAATTAGTTAAAAATATAGCCGATATTAAAATAGATTACGTGTCTAATTGCTGCATAAAAATGTCTTTTTAATATTTACATTTTATATTTTATTTATATTTTAAGGATAATAAATTAAATTGAGAGCATTTGGGGAGAGAGCGTTTTCTATCAGTAGGGGTGTAAATATTGTTGAAAACCATAAACTATATAAATAACATCATGAAAAATATCTGTCTGGTTTACTAACAAATTGCTTTCTGTTATTTATATTGATTGGTCATGTAAATGACTGGAATGTGTAATCTATTTAAAAAAAAAAAAGTTTTTAAAAATTACAAACAAATTTCAAGTTAGATACAACAATTGAGCCATAACAAATAATAGTAGCAGTAAACAAACAATAGTCATTTAAATTTTATTAAAAATATTCTAATTATAAATATGTATGTATGTTCTGCACCTCTTCTTAAACTAATAAACATATATGAATAAAAGTTTTCACATATTTATATTAATCTCTACATGGAATGGTAGGGTGGGAATTTATTAAAAAAAAAAAATACTAATAATGAGATGCCGCGAATTGTAAAATTTCAAATGAAATGAACCATCCAATAGTAAATATATAGAATATAAGTATAATAAAGATAATAGTGAAATCTTATTTATTTTTTTTTTTTTAATTAAACGAAATCTTATGTGAAATTTTGTTATATTTAGATGGTCACTAGATTATTTCACGTGCATAGCTTAAGGATCTTATTATGAGAGCCTAGGTCTTTTTTCTTGTACGAAATTTCATTTTCACTTTCCTCTTTTTTTTTTTTTAAGGCTCTTCGGCATCTGAGGCTTATAGACTTTAAACGATAAACATATTTTTTACGATACAGATTATCCAGGTATATTTTTTATAATTTTAATTTTCATCAAACTACCTGGAATCCGAAGCCCCCTTGCTTTTAAGGTTCACAATATTGACATTGTCAATCTCTAATTTCGAACACAAAATGCCGTTTCTACTTCTTTTTACTAATTTGCAATTTTCGTTTGATCGTTTTTTTTTTCTTTTAATCGACTTTTGGCTACCCACCATTCAACCCTTCTCTTTATTTTTTTTTTTACATTTTTCTTTATAAATTTATTATATATATATAAAGTATAAGTGGACTACCAGATAATTATTTTTTAAGTTCTAATGAAGTAGATCACTTCATCATTGATAATCTTTGGAGTGCTTCGTAATTTGAATTTTTCAAAAATCGTTTTATCGTTGTTTTTTTTTTTTTTTTTTTTTTTTTTATCATTTTCAGAATCATTAATAGTCTTTTTTTTTAAATAATAGAAGTTGGATCATTTTTTAAAATATTCATTAAAATAATTTATTATTTTAATTAAGGAAACAACAGCAACAACAACAACATTACATTTAATAAGTGTTATTACTTTCCTTTTTTTTTTTTCCATATCTTAAACAAATATTTAATTTTTTTTTATTATTCTATTAACGTCTTTCTTAATTACGAAATAACTTTTCACTAAAAACAACAAAGGAATATTTTTAGGATAATGGTGCATTGCTCTAAAACGCGAAGGGATGCAAATGGGAAATGCCATCTGGGCTATTATTATTCATCAACCCATTTATAAAGGATCTTCTTACTCGATCTCCTCTTCTCATTTCTTATCACTCATTCGAGAGGCTTTATGAAATGATCCTTTGGTTAGAAAAGGATTTGCACTTTTTTGGCCCCTAAGGCCATTTAGATTCCGTTTTGCACTTGAATTAGGCTAATTGTTTAAGGGGAGAAAACCAAATAAATAGTATATTTTGAATCTTAGAATCTATTTTAACTCTATTTTGTTGGATTATCAGATATCTATTTTTTACTGATAATGTCTTTGTTAGACCCTCCGGACGTCCATCCGAAGTGACTTTTTTTGCTCAGATGTCATGACCCTTAAATTATTATAAATATTCCGATAATCATCCATATTTATTTAAAATAGCAATAATTTTTTTCTTGAAGGCGGGAAGCGAGATATTGTCTCTTTGATCATAATGCCTTGATCTATTTCTAGAGTATTTTATTTGTTATATTTTTATCACAATATTGGAATTATCTTTTCTAATTTATTACACCAATTAAAATAATATTTATTTTTTTCCATTTTAAACTCAATTATCCGTCATTTATCATATTTGACATGTTTAAATATCATCTGAGATTATTATATAACAACAACATCAATAATAATAATTTGTGGGAGAAATAAAGCAAACTTTTGTTTGTTATGCGTTTTTGTTTTCGTTCAGGACCTTGGAGTCGATTTGCTCTCCCCTTGGGTGCAATTAAACTCACTCAGCAAAATCTATCATTATCCACTTACTATCATCATCATCCATCATTAGCACTCTATTATTATTCAAATTCCTACTTTAAAAGAATAATCATTACAATTTTTTTTTTTTTTTTTTAATTTATTATCAAAGTTTAACCTTAGAACTTAAAATAGAGTTAATAAATTAGACAATAGTTCTAGAAGAATGTCAAATAGAAAAAAAATAAACAAGCCCGTTTCTAGACTTTGTCAACATTTTCAACAATAAACAGATTCGGTTTTCAACTAGATGTAATTAAATTTATATTAATGGTGACATTTTCTCTATTATTATTTTTTTTTTTAGTTTGGTACAAATGAGCATGGGGGGGGGGGGGGGGGAAAATGTTTAGAATAGAGGGGAGGATTTGAAT
>JAAAKE020086290.1:2643-22043 GCA_010014785.2 Anisolabis maritima | reverse complement strand
AATTTTTGTATTTTTGTTTAAACTTAGCAAAAAAAAAGATAAAATTCCAAAAAAGTGGGAAATAAAAAAGTGCCTTTTAGCCCCAAACTCAATATATCTAAAAAAAAAAAAAAATATATCAAAAAGAGAATAGACTTCGCTTCCCTAAAAAAAGGAGGAAAAAATTATAAATGGAAAAATGCCACTAGAACCAGTGAATGACCTATCGAGAAAAAAATATATGATAAAATTTCAATACAAATTTTTTTTTTCAAGATTGACAAGTCATCTGACTTGAGGAAGCATATGATGTTTTGTGATTCGAGAGGGCAGCGACCTGCCCAGAAATTTTTCTTGGAGAGATGGAGGAGAGTGGAATTGTGAAATAAAGAATAAGACAAATTATTTTGAAAAATGATATATTATATTATATAGGGTTATTTTTTTAAGTAATGCATGTTTTAAAAATCAAAATAAACAATAGAATATATTATATTTTCGAAACATTTATTTTCAGGTTCTACATACCTTCTTTTATTTTTCCACAGTTTTCTTGTTTGTTCAAGCATACCATACAACGAAACTTTGATTAATTTCTTCAAAGAAGTTGGCGGCCATTCCATAGACTGCTGTTTTGACTCAGGAGTGATATGCGATACCCTGTGATGAATATATAAAATTTTAAAAAATTATATTAAAATCATTATAAATTAATAAATATGTTTATTTTTAAAAATGAGTGATAGTGATTTATTAAAATCCTTATTGTAGCTGAATAAGCATACAAAGGATTTTGTTTGGCTGCTTCTTCTTTCTTCTTTCTAAATTAACTTCAGAGCCACTACTTCTTCGTTTGGTTTTTGTTTACTTATTTATTAGGTATATGTAATATATGTATGTATAATAATTCAATCCAATTTTTTCATCCAATCTAGCTCTTCCTTTCATAAAAAAAAGGGGAAAAACATAATAATTGCCGAGATTTGTTGTCAGTCTCATTTCCAAATAAAGTCAACATTTTGATATAATTGAATAAAGGGAACGTGACTTGACAGAGAGAAAGATATCAAATTTTGAATAGCAAAGCAAGCAAGTGAGATATAACAATACTAATAATAATAATAAATCCGTTTGAATTTTAAAAAGAAAAAAGACTTCAAGACAGTGACAGAAAAATTACATTGAAAAACGAATTAGAAGGGAGGGAGGGAGGGTATGTCTGGAAATAAAAAGACAAAAAGAGAAGAAAATAAAGCAGCAGCACGTAGGATGGTGAAAATATGTTTTGACAGGAAGGAAATAACGAAAATTAAACCGAAAGAAGAAGAATTGATGGAAAGGGTGTGTGAAAGAGGAAGAGAATTGGCTCAGCTGAGACTGAGGAGATTGATAGTAATGGACTGAAGACTGCGAAGAGAAGAGAGAGAGAAGAATGAAGAGGAAGAGGACGGTTCTGGTGTCCCCCCACGTTAATGTGATTGGACGTGGACGACGCCCAAAAGGGCCGAACGGCCCTCCTTGCTCATTAGACGATTACGCACCACTCGAGTGAACACTCGTTCTGGTTAGAAATCAACCATTGTGCCAGATTTACGAAGACAAATGGAAGAACACTAAAAATCTATGCTCACAAAAAACTTTATCTATCATTAAAATAAAATCAACGAAAAGTTCTTGCTTTAGATTAGAGCTATAGCTGTATAAATTATAAAATCACAAAGATGTTGTCAAAAATTCGTTTTTTTTGAAGGTAGGCAACCCAAATAGCTCACTAATGGATTTTACGATTAATTACTATTCTAGAGCGGAGTACGTATGCTATGTAGTTCATTTTTAGGGAAATTTAATTTTTTTTTTTGAAAATGAATGCCAAATTTGGATAAAATTTATCTATAAATTTTGCTAATTAGCTAATTAGTGTTATTAAATTAACTCCAAGACCAAGCAGCATAAAACCCGGATCGGTGCCCCCGAGGAACAAGGCTGTTGAGCCCCGGTCGGAAGCCATCTATTCTGAATTTTCCTCAAATGTAATGGTATATAATAAAGACATTATGGCCTCAACGAGTAAAAATTATTTTTAATTGAAATAAAAAAAATTTACACCCTCTTTTAAATATACCAATGTATTAAATAAAATTACCAAGCAGACAATGTATATTATTATTAAGTTCTAAAACCAATTTTCAAATTTATATTTTTTTTTTTTTTTTTTGGGAAAATTTATCTTTTCCCTGATAACGATAATATTATTTGCTCAATAATAATTGCACATCAAAGACTAACGATTGAATTCGAGAGGGTGAAAATTAATATGAATATTTATAACGGTATAATACAGCAAGATTTGGAACTACAAATTCGTAGGGCGAATAAACTTGCTAATTCCGCACGGAATGAACCTCCCTCCCCCGTGAAACGGGAAAGGGGCCTCGTCAAGTTTAAAAGACATCGAGGGGCTCCGCCACTTGAATGCCAATGGCCATGCTGAAAAGCCAAAGCCCCCTGGAATCAATTTAGCCCCGAAATATTTGAAGCCCCGCCCTCTCTGCTCTAATAAAATTTACAAACAAAAAACATTCATAAATAAATGAAGAACAAGGCTCGATCTATCCCTTCGTTTCCCCTTTGATCAGAGAGAGAGAGAGAAAGGATTTTAGGGAGTTCCCAAATTGTTAGACATTGCAGCATACATTCAAAGGAGTTTATTTAACCCCCTCTATTATTCTCTATTAATTAACTTAGCTAGTCTAAATTTGTTTTTGATAGTATTTCATTTAGCATCGCTTTTAGCACTTTATTTTGAAATATGATTTGATCCTTAATAAATGAAAATGCGGCCTTTGCCCCTCACTCTCCTTAACTGATCCAATATTTACTAAAAATCATTCAGTTCTTGCCAATTAGGTCTATTTTATGTGTGGAAAATCTCAAAACAATAGAATACTTCTTTTTTTGAGTTTTCTTGAAGGAAAGTAATTACAGACAGATATCATTCCGAAAACTACTTAGATAGACTCAAGAAACCTGGGAACACATTTTGGTAGCATTAGTTTAATTTTAATTTTTCTTTTTGCGATTACATTAACTTTACTTATCTAAACTTCAGTTGATGGGAAAAAATAATAACTAGAGTCCTAATTCCCCTTTTCAGGTGTTATAAAATAATTAAAAGTATTTTATTAATAGATAAAAAAAAATACCAATTATCATTATTTTCAGGCAGATATTTATTTGATATTTTTCTCGTTATTTTCTAACCTCTCCCCTCACTAATCCGAAGTGAATAAATGAAGAGGGGCTGGCAAGAAGCAGCAGTAAATCGCAACCCTCGAGAAATTGCCTCTCGAGAGAGGGAAATCCAGAGCCAAGGGTGAAGAAGGGCGAGCAGGTGGAGTAGGGAGAGAAAGTGAGAGAGAGGGATCAAAGGGAAGGAAGGGCACATTCCTACACCACATCTCTTAATTAAGGAAGAAAAACAAATATTTTAAGTGTGAAATCAGAGGAGAGGATTTTGTTTTTCGATATAAAATATAATACAAATAATTAAAACTCAAATGAAGTCAGATGCAAATGCCCCTTCAGAATGACGAACTAATGATGAATCCTTAATTATTGAAAAAAAATATTTACTATATTAGGACTTAATATGAATAAGCTCAGTACTGTAGGTTGGCGAAGCGGGAGTGGCACCAAACGCGGTAAATTTGACTTAATCCCTAAAAAAAAATTTCGAGAAGAAAAAAGTCAAGTCACTATCTCCTTGAGTCTTAATATTGATACATTATCTGATATAGCAATTTTTAAGGGAATAATATATTTATTTATGAAACTATTATGGCACTATAAAAATTATTTAAACTTACAACTTCTGAGTAACAATGGTAAGATGGTTGATATTTTTGAAGGCATTCTAAATAATAATAATAATCTTGAAGAAAAAAGGTTGGCAAACTCTAGCTCTACCACTGAATAAACTTATATATTATTTTATCAAATAATTAAAAAAAAAAACTTCACGTGTGACTTAACAAAATAATTTACATCTGAGCTGTATCATTAAGAAAGAAGAGGATAGGCGGATCGATGCTCATCGATTCATTGAAGTTCTAATTTCTCAAGAAAAATCGACAAATAATAAATGCTAAAGACTAAATAGATAACATATCCAAAAATTTTTGTAAAAATATTTTTTGATTAATTAAAAAACTAGATTAACGCCATGAATTAATTGTTCATACCGATATATAACCTAATTTGAAATCATTCTCAACTCAATTTATTCAGACTATCCTTAATATCAAAAAAAAAAGGAAAAAAAAAAGGCATCTCTTTTAATATAAAATAAATTAAAAAATAATTCTGGATAATTAATTAAAGAAATGAAAAAATAGGAAAAGTAGATGGCTGAATATTTTTGAACAAAGGGAGCCAAATTAAAAAAAAAATTGTTTTATTTACTAAAATTGTTTTATGGAAGACCGGAATAATCGGTCGCAACGTTGTTAATTTTATTAATAAAGGGAATTTTTTAATTTTGCTGTTTTTACTTGCTTGATCTCCCTTGTCAAAGGAAATTAAGCCATGCGATGAAAAAAAAAGAGACTGGATTCAATAAATCCATTGTACTCTAGAATTGTGAAGAGCTCATTTCATTATCTGAAGTTCCCTTCCCTATTTTTTTTTTTTTTTTTTTGTA
Source organism: Anisolabis maritima (assembly GCA_010014785.2). Classification (NCBI taxonomy): domain Eukaryota; kingdom Metazoa; phylum Arthropoda; class Insecta; order Dermaptera; family Anisolabididae; genus Anisolabis; species Anisolabis maritima. Next base: position 17,365 of record JAAAKE020086290.1, on the reverse strand, counting down.
TAAGAGAGGAATAAACCCCCGCCCATAACTATTCCTTCGCCTCTCTTCACCTTTCTAGAATTTCGAAAGCACCTGAAATAAAATATAATTTAGCTGACGTGTATTGAGAAAAACCGCGGCTGGTGCTCGAAACGTCGACTAAAAATTTAAAACGTTCATTGACTGCTATAATTAATATGCAATTTCCAAATCAGGTTGTACTTAAAAATGAAGTTTACGGAAATGAGAGAAAAATTTAGAAAGATATGTACATTTTTGTGATGTAGTTAATTGATTTGCTGTCGTTTAAATCATCCTTCCAAGATCCTTACTCTTTGAGCCCCTCCTCCTCTATTCTTATTATAATCCACGGTAGCAGGCAGAGGAGAGGCGTGTAACGTTTCGCGGGATTATCGAAACCTCTCTCCCATATCGACCGAGAATGCAGGGGACTCAGAGCTGTTCCTGTTCCTGTTCGTGATCCTGTTCCACTGTGGCTGGGTCACATCTGGCACCAGCGACAGCTTTACCACCCCTGCCGCCGCTTATTAAATAGGCAGCTCTGACCTCTAATAGTATTGCATTATGCAATCAAGTTTAATCCGAGCCTGAGGGTAATAAATTGTCATAATGAATCATATTACAGCCTTGGGCGAAAATATTGCAGCCCCCGGGGTAATTTGCAATTGATTTGCTTTAAAAAAAATAAATATACATGCCTACGCCTTCGCTCCCCTGAATAAATCTTTTGAATTATTCAATTGAAAAATGAAATGGATGACATTTATGGTGGCAGTCATTTAGAAATCATATATTTATGATTGATATTTATACATATATTGAACAGAGAGAGAGATTATATATATATTTTTTTTAGAAAAAAATTCCATTTATTTGATGAAAACAATTCATTGGGGATGAGCGGCCAGAGAATAATTAATTGAATCCGCATCGCATCGCATATGGCGTTCAGCAAACTTTTCTAAAAATGTTTTTTGATTGAATATATTGAAAAAAAAATTTCTCTTTTATTATTACAAATATTATCTTTTGTTAATGCTTTATTTGAAAATTACTACTTTATTTAAAAAAAGTATTTATTTATAAATTACTTTTATGTCTCATTTGAATTTTATTAAGAGTATAACTAGCAGAACATTATATGGTATTTATCGAATAAATAGGCTGGCTCCATAGTACCGTAGTCATTAATTTATATATTAGTCCTTTTCCTTGCTTTTGATTCTGAGTCACTAATGAAAATCATAGATGATGAGGGGAAAGGGAAGTCTGGCATAGAGGGAATAGAAGAAATTCCAGTCTTAGCTCAGGAAACTCCCGGCTCCGGATGTGATCTTAAATATTCTTAAAATTTATAATAAGTTTTAAAAAGAATAAGACGAACGAGAAAATGAAGTAAAGTTTTGAATTCAATAATAGTGAAAATTTCAGGGTGACCTGTATGTAGATTATTATTATCCTTTAGATACATGATTTTTTTCATTTGATCTTTTTTGGTTATATTTCCCATTTTGAATGAAAGCGGTACTATCCATGAGATCGAATATTTATATCACAATGAGTGAAATTGACAAAAAAATTGTTGATATTTGAAATTTAAATAATCCTATAAAAATCCAATTAAGAATTTCTTTAAGGTGTTCCTACTCATTCGGCTTGTTTAAATCCGCGAAGGGTCCTAACTATTATTATCATCCCGGGATTATTCTCGTAGGGTGAGCCAAGCGCTCAGGGCCAATAGCACGTGTTGTGTTTAATAACCCACTGATTACGCGTAATGTTTGAACATAATTGTCAATAGTGCAATGTTAGGTGTACATCAAAGCGTGCATACAAAATGCATCTGTGCACTTTAGGCAAATGCACTCATGCACAAATGCCTGATATCTTTGAGAATTTATCGGTAATTAATATAGAATGGACAAGAAGAACATTTTCAAATTGATCAATTTAATTTAATTATAAATATATTTTATAATTTATTTGATCAGATTGAAATAATTGTGCCAAATGAAATGATGGTTTAAATTTAGATAAAAATAATTTTAAAATATCTAAACATGTGGGAGGAAAGAGAATAAAAAAATTTCAATATTTTATAAACATTTCGGTTCCTTTTTAAGAGGAAGGTTTGACAAGTGAGAATAATGATCAGAACAAAAATGATATTATCTCCGTTTTTTCTTAGAAACATCTACTTAGAGATTTAAAGTAAATTGTTAAATAGAAAATTTTTGTTTTACTACTTTGAAAAAAAAGTTGAGTAATTTTTGGTCTAATTAATTATAGTACGTTTCGAAATGCTTGCTCCTTCTTCTACCTTAGGCTCCAGATTTAGCCTCTTACGATTTTTTAAATTATTATTCTGCCAAGCAGGGGTCTTTTTGCCACTCTAAGTATTTAAGAGGACCATGATAAAAAAAATAATTATAATACAATTGATTTTTATTTATTTATACAAGAATATATCCTTTGTATATAATAAGAACAAAAATATTTAAGAAAGTGAAAATTAAATTTATAAACTAATTTTAATTATGATAGGCCCTGTCCCTTGGTGCAGAGGTAAAGGTTTCGCCTTACATACCAAAGGTCAGTGGTTCGCTTCCCGTCCTGAGCGACAAAAATTTATTTCTATTATATTGGCTACCAATTAATAGATAATAAGGACGGCGTCTAAATGACCTCAGATGCCGAAAAGGGCAAAATTAAATAATAATAAGACAGAGTTAGAGGAGGCTCCAAAAAACCGGAAACCAGTGGATTGAGGATAGAAACTCGAATTAGAAGAGAACCCACCTACCCGAAAGACTATGGAACGGGGAGGAATGTGGCAAGTGTGGAAAGTTACGTTATTGCCCTGTCCTTTGGTGCAGAGCTAAAATTATCACTTCATATACCAAAGGTCAACCGGACAAAAATTTATTTTAAATTTATTATATTATATTGATTAACAATTAACATAAATAAATAAGAAAGGAGTTTAAATGGCCTCAGATGTCGAAAAGACTTGAAAAAAAAAAGTTATTGAAATTATTAAAGAATAGGGTTGGCCGTGATCATTTGTTGTAGAAATAAATTTATAGTAAATAAACATGTTAATGGCCGGCCAGAAAGAAGAACAACAGCCACCAAGATCTTTGTTGACAAGCAAGGCCAAGGTGTGCTGAACCTCGGATGGGTAGCCTCGAGGGACAGGGTTGTGGAAGCCATCGATATTTAATATGTATAATAAATAATTATGAAAATTTGTAAACTCTAAATGGTCTCAACAGCCAAAAAAGAGTATAAATCAAATAAAAAAAGTGCCTTTATTAAAAAATATCTAATTAATAATAAATAATTTTAGGACAGATTCATTTTTCTGGCATTAATTAGCTACAATATTTATTTATATTCTCTATTTATGTATTTTGAAAATTCTAATCCATATTTAAAAACAGAGACAAAAAAAATGGGATTAGTGAAAAATATTCTCAATCAAAATATATAAAATAATATTTTCCGAAATTAATTTTATTCAAAAGAGAGTGAGGAAAAAAATATCCGAAAGCGAGAGAAAGAAAAAAGAGAGACTGTCTCGTTTAAATGTTTCGTATCTAATATGCTGATTCAAAAAGATGATTTTGTCTTCTCTGCCAGAGGCGTAAAATAAAAATTGTGTTGCGTCAGCGAAATGTTGTTCATAACGCGAATAAATCATAGCAAGTAAAAAAAAAAAAAAAGGAAAAAATGCAAAAGAAAATGACAGCCAAGCGGAAAGAGAGAAAAGACAAAAAGAGAAGCAAGAGGGGCACAACTCCAAGCTTAATTACATTGTCTCCTCGGAGGAGACGTGCAGAAAAAGAGCCGCCATGTTTCTTGTAGAATGCAAAACCTCTTTAATTCGATCATCTTGCTTTTGAGCCCTGTCTATTTTTCAGAGAGGGGGTGGGACAAATGAATGTCCATCCAAATTCAAAGCAACAAATTGAATCAAGACGTTAGAAAGAGAGAAAACAAAGATGCTTTGACAAAAAAATCCTATTTTTGTTTATAAAGAGAATAAAAAATATTAGAATTTATGATAAATTTTAGATATGAACCAATTAAAATTAATTAAATTTTGTATGATAAGATGGAAACGTTGATGAAAAGAGTAAAAAAATAGACTAGCTTTTCTTAAAAAGTGTTCTAGATTTTCTTTTATATCGTTCACTGATAAATTTCGGGTTTAGTTTGAAATCAAAAGATCCAAATGTTTGCCTTTTACAGGCTTAATTTATTTATTTAGACATTTCTCTATTTTTTTAAACTCTGGACTCTGAATTCAAATTTCTTCCTTCGTAATGAACATTTCTAACTTTTGTAATTTTATTCAAATGTAAAAATTGAAAACGCCCCGCATTTAGGTTGTAAGTTAATATTTTATTTATTTATACTAATTTTAGCTTTTATTTAAAATAAAATACAATAGAAACTCGATTATCCGGGTTATTTGGAACTAGGCGTTGTCCGGATAATCAGATTTAAATTTAAAAAATTGGAAAAACCAGGAAAAAATTTTAAAAAAAAAATGCTGGGCTCTTCAGGACTAGATGAGTTTCTTTTGCATAAATTATGCATAAATATTATAAAATATAATTCATCAATATTGACGACAACCGGCCATTAATTATTCGAAGCTGAACCGGAAACCCAAAAACACTTATTTTTGGCAAAACAAAAACTGAACCAGAACAAAAACCCGAACCAAATAAATAACCAACCGAAGCACTAATCCCTGCCCCTTATAGCAGAAGTAAAGCTTATGGTTCTTTGGTTCCCTTCCCGTCCTGAGCGATAAAATTCATTTAAACTATATTGGATACCAAATTATTTAAAATAAATATGGACGAAGACATCACGAAAAGGACTAAAAAAAAGCTTCCAAATTGTGACTAATTGAAATTATATTATTATGGGAAATTTTATCCCTTTTTCTTAAAGGATATTAGGAAATTTTGTAATTCTTTAAAACATTACTAATCCCCAGTTTCATAATCAATTTTAAGAACTTTATTTAACCTTTTATTTTAATTTGGTTTGATTCTCCAATGTTTTAAGAATCTCTCGGAGTCGCGGAGAATTTTCTTATTATTATTAATAATTATTATAATTATAACATATAGTTATTAATATAATTAAATTTCGAAACGAATATATAAATAATTTGTCATTATTTATTTTAAAATTTTTAGAAAAATAAATCGTTTGAAATTTTATTCACTTATTTATTGCAATAAAAATTACTTTTTGTTATAAGTGAATTATAGAAATATTCATTAGTCCTTTTATTATATTAGTTATATATGTTTATCAATTATTATAAAATTGTTCAATTCAGATAATTTTCTTTTTGTTTTTTTTTTTTTTTAATAAATTTATGTAAATAAATATTATATTAGATCTCTTTGGATAAAATGATAATTAACTATTTTATTATACGCTTATAATTATTGTATTTAAATAGGGTGAAGCTGTTATTTGAAAATTTATTAAAAATTTTTTTTTTTTTTTGAAAATTTTAACAAATATTTGGTTCTATAATTCATTCAATTTAATCGAGTGAATAATAATTCATTCAGTTGAATTCAATTGAATATTCGTCACTTTAATAATTCAAAGTCCTTTTATTCACGGGTGGCAGATGGCTAATTCAAAAAAAAAAAAGTTTGTAGTTTATTAAGGGAAAAATTATAGTAATAAAAGTAATTATTGCTCAACAAAAAATTTTTGTAGAAAAACATTAACAAAAATTTTTTATGATTTAAAAGCATTAAAACATATAAGGGAGTGTTGCTCATCGTCTTCTTTTTTTAACATTGATTTGTGCCCCTTCCCCATTAAAGTGGACAGGAAAATATCAAAAAAACTTTCTTTTTTATGCTCAATAACATTTTTTTCGCCTATAATTTTATGTCCATTCTCCATCTCTCCCCTGATCCTGACTCTCAAAAATAATGGCTCTGAAAAATTTTTTCATTTATATTAAAATTTATTTAATTTTTTTTACTATTCCCTGCTTATGAAGTCTTGTTATACAAATCTTTGTTTTTCAAAATCAAAATTCATTATGCTATCTTTTTGAACACTACCCCCTCTTGGGGAGGAATTTTAGACTAGAACAAATCAAGTAGCGTAGCTAGAATTGTTCTTTAAGGAGAGGGGGTAAGAGGAAGGCAAAATAAAATTTTTTATTGTATGGTTTAAGAGGTTTATTTGTAAGTGATTCTTACAATATACATGTCTATTTATCGCTTTTTTTTAGGGGGGGGGGGGGAGAAGAAAGATCTGAATAGGTCAGTAAACACATCTTATAATTTCAAAATGAGATTATTTATTAAAAAAATTATAAAAATAAAAAATTAATTCTTTTAAAATTTGAATTGAATTTGAAAGCGTATAAATGCGTATTATGTGAAGTGACGTATTTCCTCTTTTTTGCAAATTCCTTGCCTTAATCTTTTTTATAGCTAGTAGAATCTTTAGACTTTTTTCTTATTTTTATTACAATAATTAGATTTTTTTCAAATTTTATGTCTTGCCCCCCAAAGGTTGAGAAACACTGTTATTTATTGTTTATTTGTCATTTGATGTTTTTCATATGAATGATAAGAGCCAGCCACCTTTTAGGAATCTATTATGCTTCACCTGAAAATTTATTTTTAGTAGCCTGTAACCAACTCCAGGTGAATATTTTATTGAGAAGAATGTGGTTGCTTGGGACTATGTACAAGCCACAAAGTCTATAAAATTTCAGTATTTTAGGAATATGGAATCGTAATCAGAATTCTTCTTGAGAGGACTACAGATTGTAGGGGAGGGCAAAGAAAGTTTTTTGGTATAATGAGGTTTTTTTTATTAATTAATTAATATAATTACTATAAATTCCAAGTAAACTTATTTATTTTTTGTAAATTTTTCATGTTTTGTCATTTTGTGTTGATTTATTATTAATTTGACTTGGAGAGCTCTTTGCAAAATTGATCGCTTTTGGTTCTAAGGTGAAAAATATGGATTTTAGTTGGTTTCTATGTTATCAAAATTATTAAGAATTCCATGGCAAATAAATTTAAATTATATCATTAGGTGGAAAATTTAATTTATTGTATTATAGTTAAATAACTATTTAGAAAAAATCTTTATTATATTTTATTAAATAGATTTTCTAAAAGAAATGGTGGGATAGTGGACTGTTTTTGTTAAAAATTTAAAAATAGAATCGTAATTTTTTAAAATTATTATTCTTGTCTTTATGTATACATATTTAGGAGGTGAATTTTATTATTTATTTTAGAGATTTTTTATAATGAAAAATAATTAAGAATAAAAAAATATTATATAAAAGAAATCTTAAAACGCGAAATGGAAAATACAATTGTGACAGATTTTATTTATTTCAGCTTTGACATTTCAAATTTTTTCGTTCCCTTTATGAACCGGGGCTGATCCCACCAGCAATAAATCCCCTCCTGTTTGTTTTCCTTGGTAGGTGGGCGGAGCGTTCCTCCGTTTGACAGATAGTGGCGCTGACAGGAGGGCGGCAGCAAAGGAACAGGAGCTGAGCGTTTCTCTCTCCTCATAACCCATGTAATTGAATCGGAGCCCAAGAACAATGCACAAAGGGAGGCAAGGACAGGCCCAGTCAAGAGAACAAGCCAAGGAGAAATTATACAGCCCAACCGAATATTCACAAACACACACAGGCAATATCTGTCTATTTTGTTAATTAAAATCATTTTGATTTCATGGTCGTTTTCATCATCATCAATTCATTCAATGTTTCTTTTATTAATCTACCAAGCTCTTCTTTTCTTTGAATTATTAATTGATTGAAAAAAAAATATATAAATAAAATTTTTTTATTAATGCTTCACAATAGTAATTTATTAGTATGGTATAAATAAGCAAAAACAATATAAAACTCGTGAAAATGTTAGAAAATCTAACATTTTTCTTTTTAAAATAATGCTCCCATTGGTGTATCGCTAACTTAAAAATATTTAGTCTCGTCAGCATGAGAGCCAAGTATTAAACTCCAAAAATATTAAATAAAATTATTTTTACACAATAAATTTATGGTAAATTTTTGTTTTTGGACATTTAATAAAAGAAAAGACGCCTTTCTTTTAGAGAAAGTTACCAAAGTTGCTTTTATGTTTAGCTGGTTGTATATTTTCAAGGGTACGCAAGTGTTACTGCCTGTATTTCTATAGGAAGGAACCGTGAGAGAGCATTCCTCTTTTACGCATGCGCAAAAGTCATTATATATATACCATCTTATCAACAAGTTTATATATGAATAAAAGTCACCTATGAGAGTTACCTGAACATTTCTTTAACTTTTGAATAGCCCTGTCCCTTGGTGCAGAGAGAGAGAGGTCTTTCCTCACGAACTCAAGATCAAGATCAATGGATCGCCTGGGTGACAAAAATTTATTAATATTATATTGACTAGCAATAGATATAAATAAATAAGGACGGAAGGCTAAATAGGCTCAGATGCCGAAAAATTCAAAAAAAAAAAAAATTTTGTTGCTTTCGGGGTAAATGTGGAATGCAAAAATCGGTAATACCACTATTTACACCTTGAAAGTTTATAAACTACCATAAAGAAAGAAACATGTATAAAAAAAAACTTATGAAAATTATTGATAAATTTAATAAATAATAAAAACTAATAGGCTTATTGTAAAATGCCATAAGTTTTTTTTAAGTCTTTTCGGCATTTGAGGCCATATGGACATTAAACGATATTTAATATATATATTTACGATACAAATAATCCAGGCATATTTATTTATATCAATTGGTATCCAATTGATTTAAATTCTCTTCATTACAAATAATTGTTTTATTCCCATCTCTAAATGTCTTCTCATAACTAATATGTCCTAGAGACATATTTACATCGATATCGTAAAATTTATTTATATATAACTAGAAGAGTGTTCAATATTCTAATTTCCTAACAAAACAATAAATAAATTATTCTAGTAAAAAAAGCATAATTTTATTTTATAATCGAAACTTCTTTCTAAAACTGATTGACCATTTTTTTTAAATTCCTCGATGATGATGATACAAATTTAATAGATTTTTTTGTAACTTATTAAACGACAATTTGTCCCTTTGACCCTCTAGATCCATAATTGAGGTGGATTCATTTTATATTATTTAAATTGCCTTATTATCAAAAATGTCCAATTATACTCATATTGAAATTAGCCATAAATGTATTCTAATTGAAATTAGGTTTATTTATGAAAAATTAGTTGATTTTAATTTCTAGTTTTTCTATTGATTAGTTATTTATTTGCCAATCATTGCTTTTTAAATATTTAAATTGAGCTCCCTGGATTTGTTTCGAAATCATTTATTGAAATTGAATATTGGGCCTGCAATTATTAGTATTTTTAATTGCATTTGTTTACTCATTTATCCAAATCATTTAATTATTTTTTAAATGATTCGTGTATTTTTATATGTTCCATTAATTTTTATATTGCATCTATGAAAAAACAAAAATTATGATATTTAATAAAAAAAATTTAGGTAAAAAAATATATTAATGAGGCTAATATAATTTATAATCAATTTATATAAAATTTATTTTTTGTAATTCTCTCTGATGATATTTTAAATCATATAAATTAATGTGAACTGATGAAAAAGAGAATTACATTATTTTTTTATACTGTAAATTATTTTACATTCTCACACTATTATATATAATACTAAAGGGAAAGTATTATGTTCATGAAAAATTTAGCCATCAACATGGCATAACTTATATACTCGATAGGGTTGTAGAGCGGCCCCATCTTACACTTCCCTGAAGAAATGGTTAGCGATGGCTAAAAAATGCGGGAAAGTGATGCAACTTTGTGAAATTAAAAAATGCGCCTCCCTTAGCACTCTGAGTTTTATAAAAGCGAGAATATATGTCAGTAAATATAAAATCCAGTGAGATTTTATTTCACTGAAAATATTTACTCTCTTATATATTGTAAAACAAAAAACGCGCTAAGTGAGGCGCATTTTTTAATTTCACAAATTCTCTGGCCAAAAGTAATGCGTAATGCATTTCAGACACTTTTCGATGAGATTTCACTTCTTTTTAATATCTAATTGTATTATTTAATTGATTATTCCTTCGAAGTAGAATATAAGTCTCTGAAGACGACTCGTCTTAGTTCATGCAATGGTCGATTGGAATGTTCAGCAAATGTTTTTTCATACTTTCCTATTGTTTTTTTTCTTGTTCGGCGACGAGTGGCTCCCACGACTCTTGATTATAGAAGGTGTTTAATGACAAGTGTTAAAAACTGATTAATTATGAGATTGCATTTGGGGCTGGCGTGGTGCAGTGAGGGGCCGGAGGCAACATGTGTGTGTTTTTTACCCGCCCCCGGCCTTAGGGGAGGGTGAGTTCGCCCTTGATTTCACACATTGACTTAATAGACCAGCTTCCGAATGCAGCCCATATGTTGCATCCTGCTCCTAGTCTACACAATGAATAGATGCCTGTCTGCTTCCACTACCCCCGGCTGCCAAGGACAGCTACCACGTTATTAAATAATATTGCGGAACATTTGATGCGACTGACATGGACATTTATTTGCACCAATTCGCTCCAATGGAAAATAATAGACTAGAACAGATTGATAAGCGAATAATTTCAAAAAGGGAATTTTATATGCTCATTATAGAAATCAAATTTGCCCTTTGAAATCAAGTACATCATTATTAAATTATATTGAAGTCAAAATATAAAGATGATTTAATGAAGAGAACTATCAACAAGATTCTTATTTTATTTATTTTTATATGTACTTTTACTAATGCAGTAATTTATAAAATATAAACCAAAAACAATATATCTACTGACAAAGTTGATATATTGTAGACTATTATAACATGACTAAATCATTGTTTTTAAATTTATTGTAAAGGTTAATTTATATCCATTTAATGGGACTTTTTTCTTCAATACCTCTTTAAAATCAGAATGAAGTTGCACTCTGGAAATCCGAGCGACATGAAGTGACATATTTAAAATCTTTATTACTCAGAAACTAGGAAAAATAAAATCAAGGCGAAGTGTGCGTGTCATCTTAGAGTAGAAGGGTAGGTTATAATGTAGAAAATAATAAAAGAAAGTCTAAATTCCCTCAAACCGCTCTGCATAAACGCGAATGGTCTTCTAAATAAATTCTTAGCTTAATAATTAAGTCAAAATTCATAAACGAAATTGAGAATATTTATTTGCTAGGGAATGCTGAGTCCAACTATATATAGTACTTGGATATAACCTCTACCAGAGAGATGAAAAAAACATAAAAAATTTACACGTTAACCAATTCTGAATAAACAGGTCCGTCGAAGAGCTTGACTCTAATTGAGGAGGGATAAATACGGGCATATAAGGATCATATGGAATGCCATCTCAGCTCGGGCAATTCATGGTTATCATCTACGTACTCACATATAAGTCCATGTCCTAAATTATCTGACATTTGCCTTTTGAAAAGTTATTATATAATTCAGAAATTTCAAATTGATAAAAGAGATATATCTCTCTTATGAGAAAATTTTCAAAGATTTACCAATCATCTTTTTTTCCCTCTGTATCTTTTAGGAAAAGCACAAGGCAAGTAGCGATAAATTTGTAAATGGAAAGATTTGGGGTGTGGGGCTGGAGATTTGCGCGGTTGAGTAATTTGATTGACCCGTGAGACCATTAAAAGAACATTTGTGAGGAGTCCTGAGCCCTATTGGGGGTGGAGGAGGAGCGGGGGGGATTCCCCGGTGCCAAGCAGAGGGTTGGGGTGGCGCTTTTGGGGTCCTCGGGGATCTCCGCCATGTTGTCAGCTGTCGGGATTGATCGGGTCATTCGTTATCACGTGACGGCGCCCGAGTCCCGATTGGCTAATCTCGGCAGCCAAGCCAAATGTCCCCAGACCGACCCTCAAAAAAACTCCTAAAAATTCAAGGAGGTCTCAAATAAAGTAAAAAAACTCATTTTCTATTTATTGGCAAATTATCAGTGGCAAATTGATGCGTTTATATCGACATTCAGTCTTTTAATATTTTTAGAATACAATTAAAAAGACGAAGGATTTTTGCGATGCTATTAAAAACTAGTTATCAAACTGTAATAAAGGATGTTTGACTAGAGCGCATTTTTTCCCAGCATTGGGTAAAAGTTTTAAACATTTTTTTTTAGAGAAAAATTATGAACTAATTCAAGTTAATACATATATAAATTATTTATGGCAGAGATCCTCAACCTGTGGGTGTGGGCAAAGACACGGAAAAAAGACAAATATTTCCAAAAAAAATTGTTTTAAATTAAATATTTAATTTTTTTATATTAGTTATAACTTATAAGATAAAACTTACAAAAATATTTGGAAATTCATCAGTTTTTAATGTAGATTTATGGCTACTTTGAAAAAAGGTTGAGAAATACTGATTTATGGAATTTAGTATTAATTTATTTCGAGTACATGACGTAATCGGAAGCAATTCTAGGGAACAACGATTTTAGGAGGAGGGCTGGGATTTGATCCTAATATGAAAATTAAAAAATAAATTAAATAAACAAATTATTGGAAATTTCGACCTGTCGTAGAGGTAGACTTCTCGCTTCATATACCAAAAGTCAGTGGTTCGCGTGTCCTGAGCGACAAAATTTTTATATTATATTGGCTAACAATTAATATAAATAAATAAGTAGGGAGTCTAAATGGCCTCCGATGCCAGAAAAGACTTTAAAAAAATAAATAAAATAATTATTTGCACCTCACATTTCATATTAAAGGTTTTTTCATTTCCCGAGAGAACTGATGTTGCAGAATGAAATACTTTTTAGAAAATAATAAGTAGGTGTTTAATTAATGGGCCTCCCTTGATTTCTTTAATGTGGTTTGAAGGTAACTTTAAGAAACTTTTTTTTTTTTAATTCTATTTATTTATTTAGCTAAAGTAAAAATTTTATAATAATAATGAAATTTATATCTATTTTTATAATTAAAATTATTAACAAGGGCGCTTGTTTTGCCTGACAAAGGCTTCGATTCGTCATTTTCCAGCCATTAGCCAAAGTAATTACAGTCTCAGATGGCCGAAACGTTTCAGGTCTTCTCCTAACCGGATTACGGATGGCGGATGCCAAAATGAACCTCCCCCTCCCCCGAAAAGAGGGTGTCTTTGCATTCCAAAGCGAACCGACGACCCTTCAGAACTCAATAACAGATTCATTCTGATCTGCGACCAGAGAGGCCGGGGATTTTTTTCGACAGCTTTTTTGGATTAATTCTACTTTGGGCTAGCTCAAAGTAAAAAAGAAAAGTTTTATTCTCTCTTCAATTCAGATTTAAATCCCATTTTTGTCTCTTGTTTCAATATTCAAACGTATAATATATGAACCGAGCCTCACTAAAATTAGTAAGGGCATTTGGTAAATAAAAAAATAAAATTTTTCCGAATCCATTGCAAATTAAAAAATAATAAAATTTAACCAACTTCATTCATTCATATCATCTTTGGATTTACCTTTTATTTATACCCATGAGATGAGAATGGCTTTTCTACATTGTGAGGTCCAAACCAATGTTAGACTGTGCTAAAGTTGATTTTGAAATCAGGAAACTATAAATAGATGCTTTGTTATATTTAGAAGTTGACATTTCAACAACAGGAATTTAATAATAATGATCTTTTTGTAAAAGAATAAATAACCTACTGAAACAACCAAACGAGAAGTATGTTTGTCTTATGAACAGGAAAAAGTCATGGGAATATAAACTGGCAGTGTAGTAGGTAGCCTATTTAATGGATGTGCGAATTAAAATAGAAAATGATCCGAATGTGTCTACAGTAAAAATAAAGACTACACTACAATCTTAGTAAGCGAAAGTTTTGATTAAAATCGCTCAAAGGATAATTTACTGATGTCATTTTCACTTTTTGAATTTTTTCAAAATTTACTGTTACGATATTATTAAAATTTAAGTATGTATATCAATTTTATAATTAAAGACAAAATGGATATTTTGGTTTTAGTGAGTAAAGCCCCCTGATGTTTAGTCTTTCTCTATATTTTAGTTATTTATAATATTAAAAAAAGTTATCTGCATAAAACTTATTCTAATTTGTTTTAAGTAACTTTACTTATAAAATTTTTTCAAAAAAAAAAAAGCAAGAAATATAGAGAATTTTCGATATAAACGACTATATATATGCGAATTGAGCGCGTTTTAGAGACCTTCTTGGTCACTAAAAATAATGTCAAAAGAAATAAAAAAAAAATAGAAAATTCTTGTTCAATAAAATATTAAACATAACCGGAAAGTGAAAATTATATAGCACCCCAAGATTTTTCTGATTCTAACTATATTTAATCCAAGAAAATCCTAGTTTCAATAAAGAGTTTTTAACGTAAATACGTCTTTAAAACATCTTATGGAGCATTACAAATCATAATGAAATTAGGGGATATATTTTCACGTAGCTCAAAAACTATCATTTATATCGGAAATAAAATTATATAGCACCCCAAGATTTTTCTGATTCTAACTATATTTAATCCTAGAAAATCCTAGTTTCAATAAAGAGTTTTTAAAACATCTTATGGAGCATTACAAATCATAATGAAATTAGGGGATATATTTTCACGTAGCTCAAAAACTATCAT
>JAAAKE020086279.1:0-22045 GCA_010014785.2 Anisolabis maritima | reverse complement strand
AAGAAAAAATTACAAAAAAACTTAAAAACAAGAGTAAAGTGGGCTCAAATCAATTTTGGAGGGATATTAATACATTTCAAAGATCATCTAATAAATAATTTTTTATGAAATCGTCAGAGCGAATTTTGAAAAAAAAAAAAAAAAAAAAAAAAGAGAGAAAAAACTAACGTAGGTAAAATATGAGTACTCTTTAGCCGACTTTATTGAAAAGCTTCGAGGGGCATGTGACGAGGAGGTACCGAGCTTAAATATAAATTTCATCTTCATTTTTGAGAAATTTTGTTCACACTCTCACACAGACAGGCGCGAAATCCATTTTTTTTTTTTTAGACTCAGGGGTCCTCCTAATGTGAATTTCCGTTGAAATCTCGACATCGATCACAATATTTTCTCACTATATATTTAATATATGAGAAAGTAAAAACTGGGAGTCGTGGTCCAAAAAAAGATTTTGAGAATGAAATAAATTTACTCACATGTTGTGAAAAAGACATATCTGTTAACGAGTCTCAGGTTTTCAAAAATTATTTACGGGGATTAATTTAAGAATAGAGAACTCGGCCAACTACTCTGCTACACGTACCAACATGCTCGGCGTTCGGCTCATGTTGGAAGGTACAAGGATAAATATAGAATCTTATTAAGAAAAAACTACTGAACCATCCGAGTGTAGTGTGAGATAATGAAGAAGTGACGAATTATGAGGAAAAAGAGATAATAGTGGCATTCTCTCTTTAAAAATAAACAAAATTTAAGGAATCTAGCCGGTGGCGGGCCTGGCCAGAGAGAAAAACAACAGCCACCAAGCAAGGCCAAGCAGTGCTGAACTTCGGATAGGTGGCTCCGAAGGATAAGACTGGATCGCCCGCCGGAAGCATATACGTATTAATATTGTTAACTCTAAAAGGCCTTAGCCTTGGCATAGAGTATAAATGAAAATAAGAAAAATATACTTTGAATTTAATCTATTTATGGACCATTTAATTTTTTTTAATAAAAAGAGTTTAATAAAGACAGCCAAATAATTATTTAAGAAAATTGGGTCATTAACGAACGAACGCTATAGCTGCTCTTTTATTAATATTTGACTCTATTCCTCCATTTATTTCTTCACTCACTCAGCTAAGAAGTTTATTATTCATTAAGTTGATACGATCTGTACCATGTGGATAGACTTCTGTTTGGTTTTATTATTACCTATTAAAATTAAAATTGTAATTCGTTGCTGGGAAATTTAACTAGATGAGATTAGTAAAAGAAATAATCACAATCTTATACGCTCTTTATTATTGTTATCTAACTACGAATACCAAAAAAGAGATTATTGAATTTTGAGAGCTTTATGAGAGAGACTATAAAATAAGAGGGGAGTAATCGCAATTATCTTTAAATTTTATAACATTATTGACTTCGCCCTAGAAGAGACGATTCTCGTTGCATCGTTTAAATTGATGACTACCGGCCTTCTTTCACTCAACTTTTTATTAGTATTTTTATTCATAATCCCGATTGTTATTAATATTTATTGAATTGTTTTTTTAATGGACATACGCATTAAATAGAATAAATTTTGATATTATAACCTATATATATCTTTATTAAACCAAAGAAGAAAATCTAAATAACTAACCTGGTATGGCTTGCAAATAAACAAGGAGTCTATTATTGCTTATATTCCTTTGTAGTACAAATTAATTGACTTATTTGATCCTAAACTTATATAATTCGAAACATGTGGAAATGGTGGGTTAAGCCTATACATAATTAATATATGCACCTCAACATTGAACATTGGAAAAGAATAAAATTGAGAAGCCGAAAAGTTAAAATTTTTTAATTATTATTCACTCTAGAGCAGAGGTTCCCAACCAGAGGTGAATTCCTCTAAGGCGGAATTTTAATGTTTCAAAAGGGGGAATCAAGATGCTTAAACAAATAAAATAATTTTAAATATTTTTTTATTATTATTATAAGAGAATGATGTTTTTTAAATTCATTTAATTTATCTATTTATAATTTTAATTGTATTCTTCTTTGTTAAGATTAACCTAACTTTATTTATTTAATTATTTTGGCACTAAAAGTAGTAAAAAAAAATATTTTTTTAACTACACTCTTCTTATTTGGGAAGAGGGATTTTATAAATTCTGCTGTTTACTGAAAGAGGGGAATAAACGAAAAAGATTGATGACCACTGCTCTAGAGAGAATACTAAAAAATATTTTTTAATTTTTATTTTCTCTTACCTATATATGAAATATATAGTGGGAAAGTATTGTTTGATATTAAATTTACCTATAATAAGAAAATAAATGAAAAAGAATAAATATTATATTCCCTGGTGAAAGTAATTAAAGAGTAAAGTTAGAATAAACGGGAACTTTAATTGCAATCGAATGGAGATAAGAAACATTTGGGAAAGAAAATTTGCAATTAGAAAGAATAACCAGAAAAAAATCTTAACATTAAATTTAAGGAAATATAAAATTCCTTGGTTTAAGGATTCATTAAAAGCAATCAAAATTATTTGAAATATCTTCTAAAAGAAAAATTGACTCCTGACAAATCTCTTTCTCATACGTTCGGTTCCCACTCAAAATGATAAAAATTTCAACAATTTCGCTAAACATGAGTTTAAATAATCAGTTCACAATATAGAAAATCTTTCGATCTCATGCAAAAGGGTGACGATTAGTCACCGAAACGTCGACAAAAGTAGAAAGATAAAATCCTTAGTTTCTTTTATTTCTTTATTATGCAAATTGTGAAATAATTGATCTTATGTTTACATATTTGAATACCCCCCCCCCTTGGCCAAGAGGTTAAAGATATTGATAACCTTAAAAACCAAATGGTGTGGGTTCGGATTCCAGGCAGTCTGATGAAAATTTATTTATATCAAATGATATAAATAAATATGCCTGGATTAAATATATCATAAAAATATATTCTATATCGTTTAAAGTCTATATGACCTCAGATGCCGAAAAGACTAAATAAAAAAAATTGGAATTTTTTTAATATGTTATTGTTGTGTTTCATATTCTAATATTGATGTTAAAATAAACTTAACTCCCGAGTCGAGCCTGATTTCTTTTAATTGCTTTATTTTAATAATCTTTTACAAATAACGTAGAAAATTTTATACTATTTTATATTTTAACCATTAATGAAGAAATATAACTATAAATGATAAATATACTTACAAAAATGTAGAAATTATAGAAAATCTGGAACTCAGCGACGCGATAGTGATGTCTTTGGGCCGGCTTCTCTGCCAAGACTAAAGGGACGCTTTTGTCTAGCATCTGAGTCAAGGAGGCAGGGGCGGGCTTGTTCTAACCTGCAAAACAAAAGAATGATGAAGCAAGAGAATTAACTTACTACATATATACACACACAGACATTTACTAAATAGTTTAGAATATAATTCTTTGTATATTTGATATCTTGGGAACATAAGAAGCTCTAACCAAATGAGAGAGAGAGATGGGATGAATTTCAATAATCTAATTTTTTTTTTTAATTTAATGAAAAATGATTTTTCTTTTTTAGTACATTCTTAAATAAAAGCGTTTTTTTTTTAACTTTATTTTCGCCACAAATGTCACAAAGCCAGTGGACAAGGCTTCATGTAGAAATGATATTTTAAATAAAATGTAGGGTAAGAGAAAGTTTTGCAACGTGCCTCATGTCACGTTCCATTTATTAATTAATTCACTAGTAGATAATTATTGGCAAGTAACTTTACTCATATATTAGAGTTATAAAAATTCTAAGCCACATATATAAGAGTGTTCAAGGGCTGGGCTAGGCGAGGGCATGTAGTATAAGATTCTCTAGTTAGTTAAAAAGGTTAGTAGTCCCCAGGTCTGTATTAAAGAAAAATTTTTTTCTTAATGATTATAAGTATATATAACAATTTGGCATGAACGAATCGAAATGGTAATTTATATTAACCAGAATAAATAAAGGAGAAAAGTTATTTACATTTAACAATAACAAATCACTTTTTTCTAATATTTTATTTCAGGTAAGGATTGATATCATTTTCATTTAAAACTAATAAAAATCTTCCCAATAAAATAAGAGGAAATCACTCGCTTAAACTTTATTAAAAATTAAAGGTTTTTAGAAATTTATGTTCCATGGATGCAGAAATTAGTTCGGGTTTGGCTGCGGGAAGATATGCAACCCAATAGGAATTGACCAATAGGTTTTTCAATTAATTGCTGTAGAACTCTTCTAAATCACATCCTGCTGTTTTAAAAAACCCTAGAAATTAACAACTAGAGGAGCAATTAATCGAAAAGTCATTTCTGTTGCCTATATTCCAGTAGGCAAAAAAAAAACGAATTTATGCACTCCATGGTAAATATTTCATTTATAATTACTAATGATAATAATTAGTTCATTATTTCATTTATTAAAATTTCTTATTTTCTAATATTCCGGTTTAGATTCAGACCATCCTCAGAGAGAGTTTTAAAATAAAGCATCTTTTAATAATTATAGTTTTTTGAAAGTGAAGAAAATAATATATATATAAACTTCACCTAAACAATCAAATATAATTAAAAATTACCTTTATTAAAGATGCTTTATAGTTACAAAGTTGTATTGAAGCTCTCTCTGATGATGTCCTAAACGTAGGTCGAAAAATCAACAAACATTGAAATTGTCTTTTAAATATGAAATGCCTAGATAGACATTAATGATAAATTTTATATTGAATGAAAATTGTGCATATTTATTTAATTATCAATTACTTGCCAATTATTTTTATCGCTTAGGACGAGAAGCGACTCACTGACCTTCGGGTTACGAAACAAGAGCTTTGTCCTGTACTCCAGGGAGCGTGTGCCCATGATAATTAGTATTAGTAAGATTTTGAAGTAGAGAGAATTTATTATAGAAAATAAAATATTTACCTAGGAATAGATTGGTTTGAAGCAGTTCCCCATTAGAAATTGTACACACACACACACACAGATGGAGAGAGAGTTAGTCGGAAAAATCGGAGGGTGGACGATTTATGTACATAAATAAAGGTGGGTATTTAGACATCGGTGCTGGCGTAAATATTTAGTTTGCAATGTTTGTGAAAAGGTGGGTGGAATCCAGGATAGAATCAGGGACTGCTATCCTTTGTGCAAAAATGTCAATTAAAATAAGATAAATTTTTAGCAAATTCTGATTCGAATCATGAATGTCCTCAGGTGGAGGCCGAGATCGAATAAAAAATTCCACAAATTATAATCATAAAAGTGATTGAGGTCAGTGATGACGATTTATGATTTTTTACTTTATTTATTTATAACTATCTCATTTTATTTCAAAAGTACAGGTATTCAATCCCAGGAGGCGGGGGGGGGGGGGGAGCAGGCGCACCCTCTTGCCTCCACCTGTGGAAAATGAATTTCCCAAAATAGAACCCATCAATGATAAACTAAGAAAGATTTTTGTCATAAGATGAATTGCCTTGATCTCAGGATTATAAGTGTAAGTGAATTTTTTCCATTTTTTCCTTATTTAAAGTTTTCTTTCTAATATAATTTTTATATCCTTTAAATTAGAATTTTTTATCCAATTTGAATTTAAAAAATTTTTCTGCGGACACCCCTAATTCGACTCAAGTGGATATTAGTGCTCTATCACAAAAGTAAATATGTCAAAATTTAAACATTAATTTCTTATTGTTAAGGAGGAATGAAGCTGAACAAGTGAGCCATCTCAAATATATATAGGGCTGTAGAGGAAGAAGAAACATTTAAAAAGTTTTCACGATATTATTTTTTAAAGGAGTTTGCGTGTTTCTCTGCATTACGGGGTCTTGTTACCTTACGCCTCAAATTCATCGGTGTTCTCTCATTACGGCCTGTCCCTTATGTTGAGAAACACAATTAAAAGGATCCATTATGTATATATTAATAAATAAAATAACATCATTACGTTTTTTTTTTTGAGGGAAAAGCCTTTAATTAAAGGCATAAAACCCTCAAATCCTAACAAAAAAAAAATCATTCCCTGGTTGGTTACACCTAGTGTATCGTGCACTGTTGGTACACATCAAATCCCATCACCAGTTTCGGGCTCAATGGCCCATTCCTGCTGCACTTTTTTTTGGGGTGACAGGCCCTTCACATCTCTACTCTCCTCTCTCCATCGAGGCTTCAAGCCCTCATTACGTATTAATTAACTAACAAATTCTTTATTCATAAATATATGTATACATTTACAATACGTTTTCTAAATGTCCTTAGCTATTATGTGTTTCATTTAAGAAGGAAAAATTTAAAAAAAACCTTAGATTAATCATTACGTATTAAAATTTCCTGAAAATTTAAAGAATAAAGAGATCTTTCCTTTTATGTGAATTAGAATATTTATTAATTTTCGTTTATTTAATATTTAGAAAAGCTGACAAGAGAGAAAAATAGAGAGGTAGGGGAGTTATAAAAGATAACTAAAATCTTTATAATCATTATATCGAAATAATAACTTAAAAAGAAAAAGGGCACTTTAAGGATAAATAATTTAAAAATATAAAGAGCATTCAAACAAGTAGAGACTCGAAAAGAGATAAGGAAGAGAGGTATTCAAAAACTAATCAAAATATTGTGAAATATTTTCAAGAGCTAAAATAAGTGAAATATTAATAAAAAACAAAAACATTTTGATAATAAATCTATTACGATAAAAAATTTATAGTTCACAGTTTATAATCAGCTTCAAAATATTTAAAACAAAATAATTTTTAAAAATATTTAGTGAAAAGAAAACACAATAAAAATTGTCTTTTCACTATGATATATGAAAAAAGATGAGAGGGAATGTTTTGAATGTTAAAAATTTGACTCCAATTTTTTAAAATATCTATTATAGACGTCAGAATCACAAAAACAAAAAGACCTAAAAAAAAGATTAAGTATATATACTATAAATATTGATAATTTTAGATGTTTTTTTTTTTTTTTTTTTTTTGAGGGAAAAGCCTTAAATTAAAGGCTTAAAAACCCTAAATCCTAACAAAAAAAAAAATCATTCCCCGGTTGGTTACCCCTGGTGTATCGTGCACTGATGTCACACACCATTCCCTATCGGGTTCTCTAACCCATTCCCGGTCACCCTCCCCTCCGTCAAGTGAAATTTTAGATGTGAACCAATATATGTTAATAGGTAGCAAATTTCATAAAAATAAAATATTACAAATTATGCTTTTTTTTTTTGTTTTTGTTTTATTCGGTTCCCTTAATAATAAGTGGAAATAAAAAAAAACCCCCCCCAAAACTTGTTAATTCTGATTTTAAGAATAAATATAATAAAAGGACTAGATCAACAACAATCATTGATTCAATTGATCCAAGGAAGAGAATTTGAAAAAATTTTAGAATTCTGTATATTTGGAGAACGAAAAGACCAAAATTTTAAAATTATTCGTAATAATCAGACCATGCCCATATCCTCCAAATGACGCCACGGATTCAACTTCAATAATAATGAAAGAGATTTGGAAAAATTAGAGAGAATTATTTGTTTACATAAGTGATAGGCATGAAAATCAATTTTAGATACATCATGATAGGGTTATAAAGAAGAATTAAATTACATTTCATCTTAAGATACAAGAGAAAATATAAGTTCACGATATAGGAAAAACTTTCGATTTCATGAAAAAGCGTGATGATAGTCACCGAAACGTCGACAAAAGTGGAAAGATAAAATTTTTAGTGACTTTTGTCTTTTTATTCAATTACTATAATCGTAATATTGCAAACATTAAATTTATATTAAATATTTAAATAGTGATTCTATAAGAAATTAAAATTATTTTTCTCTGTTTTTGAGTTCAGTTTCTCAGAGTTATTTTATTATGCAAATAACGTAGAAAATTTTATACTATTTTATATTTTAACCATTAATGAAGAAATATAACTATAAATGATAAATATACTTACAAAAATGTAGAAATTATAGAAAATCTGGAACGTAGCGAAGCGGTAGTGATGTTTTTGGGTCGACTTCTCTGCCAAGACTAAAGGGACGCTTTGTCTAGCATCTGAGACAAGGAGGCAGGGGCGGGCTTGTTCCAACCTGCTAAACAAAAGAAAGAGAATTAACTTACTACATATACATACACACACACACAAACGCACATTTACTAGATAATTTAGAATATAATTCTTTGGATATTTGAAATGTTGGAACATAAGAAGCTCAATCCAATGAAATTTATAAAACGAATTTCAATAATCTACAATTTTTTTTTTTAATTTAATGAATTTGATTAGTAACCAATTGCGGAAGATATTCACTATCTAAAATAAAATTATTTGAATCAGTTAAATTCATTAAATTAAAGGAAATAGAAGGCTGCACAGCAATTGGTTACTAATCAAATTCTTCTTATGTTCCAACATTTCAAATATCCAAAGAATTATATTCTAAATTATCTAGTAAATGTGGGTGCGTGTATATATATATATATATATATATATATAGTAAGTTAATTCTCTTTCTTTTGTTTTGCAGGTTGGAACAAAGATAATATATTATATTTCATAAATAAATGAGACTAAATAAAAAAAAGGTAGGTATTCACCAATTTTGATAAGGGCAAATACTAAGAGAAATATGGATGTCCTCGGGGTTAGCGTTCACTCATCTAAGGGAAAGAGAAACAAAGCCGGCTGACACTCATGTAGGACGTTAATGGAGGAAGCGTGGTACAATTGTTTTTTTTTTTTGGTCTCCGGCATCTGAGGCCATATGGACTTTAAACAATTACAAATAGATTATATACGATACTTAGCCAGGCAAATTTATTTACACCAATTGGTATCGAATTGATTTAAATAAATTTATATTATTAATTTATATATTGGCCACTAATTAATATAAATTAATAAGGACGGAGTCTAAATGGCCTCCGATGCCAAAAAAGACTTTAAAAAAAAATGCCCAGTCAAAACTCTAGCCCGAAGGGAGCTCTGAAGCAAAAATGTACTAAATACACATATATAAAAATATTTATTTTATTTTAATCTCAATCCTCGTAGAATACATGGGAATGGAGGGTAATGAAATTTAAACGAATGACAAATTATTGACGAATCTTAAGGCTAAAAACTCTTTAAATGTAAGAGGTGCAGAGCAAAGACAAATTCATTTGTAAAATAAGTCAATTTTTTTGCTATCCCCTCTCTCAAAGGAGACACATATGAAAATCTCTGAGAAAATCTTATCTATAAAGAATCAACTCCGAAACCATCTGATGAATTTTTATGCTATTTTTTCCCCCTTCGTACACAATTATTCGGAAGATATTCACTATCTAAAATCCGGCTGACCTAGTCTTTTATATATAATAAAATTTTATAGTTCTTTTCAATTATTTACAATCACCTCTAATATTTTTTTTTTTTTTTCGTTATTATTTTTGTAAATTATATATTAACCGACAACTTCTCTAATTTCTTCCTTATTTTACCCCAAAATTAACATCAGTTTTCAAAATAATAATAATAATAATTCATTGCCTAAAGGCAAATATACTCTACATATTTATTATTAACAGAAACTCTGATAAGCATAATTTTGTTATTATTAGTAGCTAGTTAATATGCAGATAGATATTATCTTTAGAGTAAATTATTTTCTAAGAAAAAAATTTACTTTCCAACTATTATATTCAAGTTTATTACGCAAGCAGGCGATTGTTCATTCATTTCCTTCTTAAAAGGATAAATGTCTAATTTCTTAGAAATTAATTATAGACATATAGATAGCGTACTATTTATTTCTAATGAAATTTTTTCTTTAAATATTTAATCAAAAAAAAATTATGATGATGAATGACAGAAAAAACAAATAAATATTAATAGCCCATGACCTTTTAATTTCACTAAGTAATTTTTTTAATATTATTATTTAATCGTTAAATAATTTTATTTGCGAGAGTGAACACCTGAGAATCTTCAAAAGAAAGAGAGTAGGATTTTATTGGAAAAAGTCACGAGTTTAGAATTATCACCGTCTTTTATTTTATTTCATTTCATTAAAGCGTTTGGTATCCAGGAGGATCTTTAATTTTAAATAAATAATAATTTCAAAGAGACACTCCACTTGCATTTTATAAATCTTGACAATCTTTTTTTTTCTTTTTAATTTAATTTAACGTTCATGTAAAATGAACATTGATTTTATAATAATAATAATGAAAATTATAATAATGAATACTCTAATATGGATGAATAGATTGAATTCGGTCTTTCAATGATTCAGAGAAAGACCAATATTTATACTTAACTATATATTTGATTATTCAGTTTTAAATAATTGTTTTTCAATAGTGATTCATGGAAAAAATATTTGATGTGAATGGATATTTATTTGTCGTAACTAAGATTGTGATTTTTTTTTAAATATACTCCTAGCAAAGCAAGTAATTTTCATATTTGAAACCAAGAATTGAAGGTGAGGAATTAAAATTCCCTCCGAGATCAAAGAGTACATAAGAGTTTTTAATTTTGGGTAATCCTACTCCCTTATTCAACTCATTGTAGTTTAACATCCTTTAAATTAACCTAATATAATGAATATATATGTAAAAAAAATGTAATTTTGATATTTTGTGAATTTGCTCTTTTCAGGAATCAATAATAATTCTTTGAAGATTTGCAAAAAAATATCAGCATGTCACGCTCGCAATCTGGAAGTCCTTCATTCAAGTCTTACTAAAATTTCATTGTTTGAATTCTGTTCCACAATCTCTCCAAGCAAAACTAGAATGTTATGTCGTTTTCAGGAAGACATGAAAAAAATTATTCTCCTCCAATTACATCTCCTGATTACAAAATTCTAAAGAGTACAAGAGAAAAGATATATTCAAACAAAATTTGTTCAAAATAACAATATTTTATGTTGATTAATATGCTAATATGAGAAGAGATGTTTTGATTTTTTAAATGAATTGGATCAATTCTTGTATTCTACTTATGATTTCATGGGAAGTCTTTTGATAATTTTTTTTTTTTTAAGTCCTTTTCGGCATCTGAAGCCATTTAGACTCCATCCTTATTTAATTAAATTAATTGGTAGCCAATGTAATTTAAATAGTGATAATTTTTATTAAATGTTTTTCTCTCTAAAATACTAAAAATATATAAATATATATTTATATGGGTTGGAGAAACATTGATTATTCCATCAAATATTCATCCAGCTTTTATGATTATGTGAGTGGATTAAATATACACAGTTGAAAGGCGAAGAGAGAGACAGGTAACGTTTGCCTTCAAGCGCGAATAAATATTTTTAATGCCAATATATAGTACATTATTGGAAACAGCCTGGGGTTATTGTGTGTCAAAAGAGGGAAAAAGTTGAAGGAAATTAAAATACGAGTAGATAAAGAGAAATACAATTTTTCTTTAAAGAAATATTTTTATACAGTAAACATAGAGAGAGAGAGAGAGAGAGAGAGAGAGAGAGATGAATTTAATCCAAACATCGAATTCTTCTGATGTTAGATGAATTCGTGGCCTGCGAGGTCACACATCTGCCTCGCGGTTTAACTTAGAGACTGAGTCACATATCAAGTTACCACCCTGATTATTTTCTAAACGAAAAAGAGGTTCTGGAAATTGTATTAAGATGTTAAACGAACTTTCATTCAAAAGGGATCATAAAAGTAATTTTAAAAGATAAATAAATTGCTGCACTTAATTTTTATTAAACGAAGATTGAGATAAAAAACAATTTCCTGCTATTGGGATTTTTTTTTCTTCTATCAATAACGGATTCTATCTCAGGTGTGAAAGACATTATATGAAGCAAGGACGTTTTAATAAAAAAGACTATCCGATTTAACATTTAAGGAGAGAATTTTGTGTGTTTGTAAACCTTTTCATTTCATACATATTATGCCGAGGATATTTTCGAAATTAATATAGAAAATAAAAATAAATTCCGCAAATAGAGTTATCTGTAATACTAGAAATTTGGAGGAGATAAAAGGTAATTCAAGAGAGGTTTGTAGAGCAATCGGTAGGGTGTCGCTGTTATGCACCGAAGATCGGTGTTCGCATCCCGTGCAGGAGGTTTTTCCAATAAATATAAATATTTACGCCAGTGCTGAGAGACTCCCTACTTAAACTAAGACATCCTCCCTAGCAGGTTAGAATGGTTGATAGGGACCGGGTGGAATTAGATATAGGAGAAGTTAGCTAGCTAGAAATGAATATAGGGGGAGGAGTTAGAGTTAGGAAATAAAGTAGCTTCACGGAGTGCCGATAGATGGCTACAGCTAGAGGTCGACTGGGTTTGAAGTGTGGTTCTCCGACGCCCGAAAGCACCTCGGGCAAATAAACGGGTAGGCCTATACAGTCCAAATGAAAAGGTAATTCATTTCAAAATTTAGGAAAAAATCTGGAAGAGAATCGTAGCTTTATGAGGCAATTAAAATATGAATAAATAGTTTTTAGGGAATGCTCATTATAGCCAACACCCTCAATTAAAAAAACAAAAATTCCTGATAATACTTGATGAGATTTAATTGCCAATAAAATTAATATAATCTAATTTTTTATATAATATTGAAAAAGCCACTACACTAGATTTTATCTTGTAACATGAATACATTTGTTTTGTTTTTTTTGTTTTTTTTTTAATTTACGGAAATTTGAAATCGGCAAGTAATTATTTATCCATTTTTCCATGATTTTAATTTTCCTAATCAGATGGCTCTGATGCCCATCATCCGATCAGATGCGCCACTATTCTCTTTTTTTCAGGCGCGCTGCAGAGTTATTTTAATTATGAATCGTCCTCCATTCAAAAGCTACTGCAGTTGGCTCTCTTCGCTCTTCAAGTTAGCAGGAGGCTTTTTTTCTTAAGCTATTTAATGAAAGCCATGCTTTATTTATTTAATTTCAGCACTTTTTTTGTTCTTACTTCAAAACGATCCTTACGTTATTTTTTTAAGAATAAATTTTTTATCTTATCTAATAAAAATTAATTAACTTAAGTGTTCTTAAATATTAGCATATAATTTAATCTAACCATAAGGAAATTATCTTGATTAATTAATTTTATTATTCATTAGTATAAAAAGTAAGTATTCTCGAGCGTTTCATTTATAATAAATAGCTCTGTTATATAATACATTTAAAATAATATTGTGGGCGAAACATGTGTAACATTTTATTATAAACAATTTTTTATATTTATTAATTTTTTTTTTTTGGAAAAATAAGAGATTAATCTTAGTTGATTTTATAATTATTTATTAAAGAGTTACACGAAAGATCTACTTAGTTGGAATTTGTTCAGAGAGAGAATCACATCATATGTCACAGGTCTACATTGTAACGAGAAGCATTAATTTTGGGTTACAAGAGGCCATTTGGAATAATAATAATTAATAATTATCAGAGGTGCCATATTTGAGAAATGATTGATAATAAGGCCCTCCTTTATTAGAATTTATTTTTTTAACTGCCCATATAATAATGTTAAGCAAGACCATGGCTAAATGACGTGCTTAGGAAATATAGTGTCAAAGGACCGTAGTGGTGGTACCCATCTACTATCTCTCCAAAGTAATTGGACAACTTATATCTATTATTTCGTCTTAATGGACAATTAGAAGACCTAATGAAATTCAGAATCATCAAATTTCATAATGTTTTACCTAAATTTATTATTTACAGATATCATGTAGATCTTCTAATTAAGTATTCCTTAAGAGGAAACAAAGGATATAGGTTGTCCAATTACATTCGAAGGAGGTTAGTATATTGTATTCATATACTTATAAATTTTCAAAAAAAAAAAGTTTCTTTGCAGGATGAATAAATTCAGATTCCGAAGTTATTAAAAAGAGCTGAGGTAGAAATAGAAATAAATTCGCTAGTTTATAAACCTATAGAGATTTACAAAAAGTGATATAGGAATAAAAAAAATTAATAGAGTCCTTTGAAAAAGGGAGAGAAGAGATTAAAACATCCCTGATCCTATTAGTTCCTATTTATTTATATGTCCCTAAAATCCGAGAGATTTCAAACCATGAAATAAACTCCACAAATAGAAAGTTAGGGATAAACGATAATAAAAAGAACCCTACTCTCCATTTAAACCCAAATAAACATATTAGTTTTAAATAGATTTCAATAATAATTTGGTGTTTAGGGTTAGTACCTATATAAATAATCTTCAATAATGGTGTGGCCGGGTGCATTGACCGAGGTGAAGAGAAACAGCCACCTAGATAGAGAGCTGCTGAACCTCGGATGGGTGGTCTCGAGGAACAAGAGTAGCCAACGGATTTTCATTATTAAAAAATTAATATATAGACTAAGTAAATAAAAGTTCAAATGGTATTAGAATCCAAAGAACTATTAACAATAATAAATAATGGTGTGTTTTAGGTTATAATTAAATGGAAATGCAAACAGTTCTTGCTTCATGGGAGACAGTGGTTCGCTTCCCGTCCTAAGCGGTTAATAAATACCACCAGAGGGAATATAGTTCAACAATATTAACGCGAATCTTCACCCTTGAATAGCCCGCCAAATTGTGCTTACACAGCAATATTTCTCTATCAATAAATTAAATCTTAAAAGAAGTAATTTTTATAATCTGAAACTAGGTTTTCTTATTTTATGACATCCAAAAAAGTAATAAATAAAATAACCAATTCGCTCCCTGTTAGGAGATAATTAGTCGGCAAAAACCTCAGTTGAAAATTGCGTTTATGTGAACCCTGAGCCAAGCCAAGCCAAGCCAAAAGAGATCCTATCATAGACAGGCACAATTTTCTTAACAAGCGATTCGATTACTAATGAGGAGATAAATTACTTTTAAACTAAACCGAGACATAGTTAAGGTTCTCTTTTCACCTATCTGCAAATCTTTCAATTAGAACCTCACTCAATTGATTAATGCAAAGTCCAATAAAACGAATTGCCAATTTCCTTACCACTTGAATTCCACTCCTTAAAAGAACATATAACTATCAAAGTGTTACACCTGTTCCTATTTATATAAATATTTTAGCAAATGAATGAAAAATTAAAAACAATAAATAATTTATATAAAAGGCTATTATCAATATTAGGTAAAGTAAAGAGAACACGCTCTGCAAATTTGTTTTTTTATTAGTCTTTTTCGGCATCAGAGGCCTTTTAGACTCCGTCCTTATTTATTTAAATTAATTGGCAATATATTATAATTTAAATAAATTTTTGCCGCTTAAGACGGAAAGCGAACCACTGATTTTTGATAAGTGATAGAATTTGTTACTTTTAAAAGAAAGGTCATTTTAAATTTTATTGAATAGATAAAAAAATAATTGCCACTTATCCTTTCTTATAAATATCGTTTGTAATTTATAAAATTTCCTCTTCATCTGTCAATATGAAGACATTGTGAAGGAAAGGCTTAAAGAAATAATCAAACATATTTGATATTGTCGTATAATATCTCCATATTTAGTTTTAAAGAGTAATTAAAGAATAATTTTATTATGTCTTTTTGGGTATCTGAGGCCATTTAGACTCAGTCTCAGTTACAAAATAATTAAAATAAATTCTACTGCTCAGAACGAGAAATTGACATTTAGACCATGAAGCAAGAGCTTTACCTCTTCCCTAAGGGAGAGAAAAAAAAATTTTAAAAATCAACACAACCAATTTTGGCTTCTAAACACTCAATTATAAATAAAATTTCCGCTTTTGTCAATTTATTATTAGGTCCCTTTGATAATGAGAAATTAAACAAACTAATCAAGATGTATTTTCTATTAATTTTTTTTTTCATCTGATAATAGGGAAAAAAGTTAACATAATTAACATTGACATATTGTGTTCTATAAATAAATATTACAAGGCTTAAGCTTATCTAATAGAAAAATCAAGATTCAATATTTAGTATTGGATAAGGAGACAAATTAATTCTGACTGATGGCACTCTAATATAAAATATTAATTAATCTTTCTAGTCACCCCTCCTTTATCGGTCTAAAAATCGATCTAAAATTTTAATCTAATCTTATTATACGAGCAATAATTGTATATATATTTATATGTTTTTTGAGCTCGAAAACGGCACTAAGGATTTTTTTGAAATTCACGAATTAGGGGGTATACAAAATAATTAAAATAAGTTTTACTGGGCTGCCAAATCAATCTGTTGAGGTTTTATCTTCAGAAAAACTCATTTTGATAGGTTTTTTCTTAATTAATTAAATTTAACATCAGGTGTGTCAATAAATATTCACAGTGTCAAAATCATCACATTGCAAGTGGGTGTTTTTCAAAAAAAAAAAAAACAAATGGTTCAAGTAGCTGACTTTAAAAGAGAGTATACAGAACAAAGCTTGCTCTCCTAGAATTTTTAATTAAACTAATTATTAAATAAATATATCAAATTACAAAAAAATAAATAATAATTCAAAATTATATTAAAAATATAAAATTTGTATCAAATTGTTTTTTTTTTTTAAGTCTCTTTCGGCATCGGAGACAATTTAGACTCCGTCCTTATTTATTTATATTAAGGTAGCCAATTATATAAATAAAATTTCGTCGCTCAGGACGGGAAGCGCACCACTGACCTTTGGTAGGTGAAGCCAGACTTCTAGCTCAGTACCAAGGTGTATCAAATTATAGAAAAAAAAAATCAATAAACAAAGAAATTTAGATAAATAGGGATTAAAGGACCGAGAGACCGCTCGGTGTCCCAAGTACTTATTTATTATGAGAGATGAGGAAATACATAAAAATTATATATATAAATTTTTGACATATTATATATATAAATTTTTGACATATTATATATATAAATTTTTGACATATTTTGCACTATATATATATGTAGTCTACCGCTTTGGAAATAGATGGATACCTCATGAGAGTTGAGACTGTAGCCACTCGTGCTCTAGTTTTCAACTCTTCATCGCTTCATTTAAACTTTCTACACCTCTCATACATTTGCTACAGAGAGACACCTGAATCATCATACTGCCTTTTCATTCTGCGAAAATTTCAATTGGTTTAATACCTTCATTACTCAAAAAACACATCGTCGAGGATAACTTCTTTTCTTACTAATTAAACTACTTTTCGGAATTTATTGCATTTTTAATTTGTTTTGAATCACAATCATCTTTTACCGAAAATAAAAATTTCATTTTCTTAACAGAATGTTCAAACCAGCTTGTCAAGTGTTTTTAATCATAAATTTTATTTTATTTGATTTTTTTTAAAAGCGTTTAGGTCTTCTCTCATTTAGTTTTTAAACAATTCATTTAGAAATTATTTACGAAAAAATTATTTATTTTATTTAAAATAATCATAACAAAATTAAATGACCTAATTGTTTAATTTAGCCACCTCT
Source organism: Anisolabis maritima (assembly GCA_010014785.2). Lineage (NCBI taxonomy): Eukaryota > Metazoa > Arthropoda > Insecta > Dermaptera > Anisolabididae > Anisolabis > Anisolabis maritima. The sequence continues at coordinate 4,648 of JAAAKE020086279.1, read as the reverse complement.
AAAAAGTGAAATTAAAATTTTTGCATGCTAATAACACTTGTTATAAGTTTTAGAGAATTTTTTTTTCTAAGTGATTGGCAAATTTTCTTTTGGAATATATTTTTTTAATAAATTACAATTAAAAAAATAATATCCTTGAATTTATATTTAATTTTGCAATTTCCTTACTAATTAAAAACTTAATTTATTATAGCTTAAGTATAAGTGTTCGTTATGTCTAGATTAAAGAAACATTCACTTTTAAGGTGTATTATTAATTGGATTTTAATTTGTGGGAATAACAAGAGGGGGAAGCACTATTAAATTTGATATTTAATTAAAATTTGAAAATTAATAGACTTTTTGTATGATTTCCCATGCTCTTTTTAATTTAGAAATTGCACCGTTTTATATATATATATTAGAAATAATTATCATTGCATAATCTATTTATATTTATTTTTTAAAGAACAAATAAATTAAGACAATAAATCTCTCATTATTAGGGAATTCCTTAACAGAAATCTTTAGTTGGAAAGGTGATATGTGTTATTGATGAATTGGAAATTGGAGATTTGGCATGTTTTCTTTCAAAACTAACAATATTCTCAAAAACGAGTGAGATATCAATGGTGAATAAATTAGTTCGTTTTTGCTTGCGTGCAAATAACTAATTCGTTTATGGATTTTTCGATTCGATTAAATCCAAAAGAAAGTTTACGTAGTATATAATTGGTTTCCAGGTAATATTCTAACCTAAATTTAATTAGCTTTTCAAAAATTTTTTGAATGTATGACGAAAGTGCTATCTGTAAGAAGAAGCCTTGTATTTATCTTTTTCCGGCTTTAAGATTGGGTCGATTAGTTGGTTTTTCCAACTTTCGGGAATTATATTAGATATTCTAATCTCATTGTCTAGCATATGTTTAAGGGGAATAGTTGGAAGATGTATATCATGGGATACAAGAATTTGTTTTGCTTATCTTCCAGTAAACAAAAATGAACAAACTGCTGATATCAAAATTTATTTCAATTCGTCAAGTCGGTAACACATCCATTCATAGATCTCTGGGTCAATCAGAAAAGTTTAATTGTACAGATGTGTTAATTAACATTGACTAAATGAGATTTATTTGAAATAGTGGGTTTAGAGGCCAGGACAAAAATAAAATTTGAAAGGGGGTAAAGAAAAGATTAAGAATTGCTGCTTTATATCCTTTAAAAGAATAGTATTGTTAAATTTTGTTCTAACAAAAAATGTTTAATCTAAACCAAGGTTTTTTATTTTAATTTAAAGTAATTTTCGGTTGCTGAGGCCATTGACTATTTCATAAACAATTATATTTTAATCAAATTCACTATATATAGCTTCCGGCGGGCGTTCACCTATCCGAAGTTAAGCGTTGCTTAGACTTGCTTGTTGGCTCTTCCTCTTTTCTCCGGCCAGGCCCGTCTGCGTAAATCCAAGTTCTGTATATTTTTAGCACCTTTGATGCTTCATTCAATCCGGTAGTATAGAAAATTTCGGGTAACATTTATTTTCTGTGATTAAGGATTTTCTTTATGGACTATATGAGAAGTACTATGTTTTAGTGATAGTATCAATACATTGAGGATATTTTAACTTCTTTTACAAATTTATTATTTAATTTATCTAATGGCGGATTATTTCATCTTAACCCAATGCCAATATTGTCATTAAATCTTAAATTTAAGTTTAATGTTTTTCTATTGTATAGATAATAAAATAACGATGTTATTTTATATAAGTAAGATAGGTTGGTTGGCAATTTCTTAATATTTTATGATGTTTCAAATGTGAAACCTCAAATTAATCTGATAGCTTGAATAAAATATAGAGTATCGGCTGGTTATTTTCAAAACCTTCCCTCTCTCTCTTTCGCGATCTTATCTACATGTTTTTTTTGAATGCCGCTTGAGATTGGAACAAGATCTATCATTAGCGGCTTACCGCGCGGGTTTCGCCTTCGGGGGAGGGAATCAATGGATGATTTTTTTTCTAATCTACCAACTGGTTTTCTTCTACTCTCAGGCTGTGAAATACACACCGTGGTAGGTCTTACTCTTGCTTGGCTGGTTGGGCGTGCCCTAGCTTGGAGTCGAACCAACATCCTTCGAGAGAGACTTTGGAAGCTAGGCGGCCAGCAGTCTGGAGTTTATCACTAACACAAACACACTCCAATATGACTCGAGGGGTTCTGTGTCTAATTATCAAGAAAGAAAACAAGTAGCAACCTTAACCGCCTTTCTCATAAACGAAAACAAATATGAATATTAACCAATGCATAAATAACGAAGATGGTTACACAAATTTTGAAATATAATATTATGTCTAATAAGTAATTTACTTTCTATTACTTAGATATTTAATATAAAGTGAGAAAGTATTGTGATTGCAATAAAAATTGAATTCAAGATTTCAACAGAAATATACGTTTTGAGGTTCCTTGAGTCTAAAAAAAATGGATCTTACCCCCCCCCCCCCCCAATCAATTGTTTGGGACCCACTTTACTCTTGTACTTGTTTAGATTTTTTGTGATTTTCTCACTCCAAATGTTTATCTCTATTGAAATTCATTTATAGACAAGAAAAAAGTTAAAAAAAAAAAATTAACAAGATTTCTATACATCATGGTGTCTTAATGAATATTTTTTCAAAGTACCTATCTCTAAATCTACTTCTGGATATTTTTTTCTATCTCAAGATATATGAACTTTTTCCCTTAATGGGGATTGAAGATGGGAATCACAAGAAAGACACTCAGAAATTATGATCATATTTCGAGAATAAATTGTTCCTCTATCTCTAAAATAAAAGGAAAGAGAGAATTTAGAAAAGTAGAAAGTTGGAGAAAATAGGTGAAATTATGGTTAAAAATCCCTTAAAACAATTTTTAAAAAAATTTGGTTTATGATGCCCGCACTAAACAGGCTAAGGACTAATGAGCTGCGAAAAACGGATCTGGAGTTGCAACAGAACTCGGTATCGAGTTCTATTTGTCGCTAAAATTATCCATGCTAAAGTCTCTCCCTTGGATAGGAAAGTGGGAGGTAATCTCACCCCTAGTAACAGGCACAAAGGACACAATTCGTGATAGCCTTATTGCCGATCGGGAAACCCGTTCCTAAAATTAAATTCACCCATCCCCGCACCAAACCAAAATTCTGGCTGCGTTATTAATATTCCCCTCCCCTCCTCTACACCTCCTTAATAAGAATTACGGTTTGAAAATTCAATACACATAATTCTTTTCCCGAATACTAAGATTTCTGTTAAATTAAATTCTGTGATATAACATAAGACCCAAATACAATAAATCTTCTATATTCTTCTTCAATCACATGTTAGAGTCTAAAACAGAGGGCGTCGAAAAATTTCTTAGAATGATTCTCTCTTTTTTCTTATGAACGATCTTAGGGGAGCTAAATTTGACATAGCCTCCAAGTCATATTAATCCGTTCCTCTATCCGCCTGCTCAACGAAATATTATATTAAAATTTTAAATACCAAACGAAAATTAAATAAATTATAATCATCTCAAGTACACTTTTATGTATTTTAAAAGTGAGAAAATTTCAAAAGTTGAGAACTTTATTTTGTTAGTAATAAAGTATATTTATTTAATGTCGGTCTAAAAAAGATTCAATTTTGTACCTCTCTCTATTTTTTGCTGGGCGTCATCATCAAAGCCGGTAATAAAATTAAATAATTAGCTTTTGTTTATTTTGAAAAATCATTTATCTTTCCACCTTTTACATTTTTTTCGCTCGTTTCTTTTTTTTTCAATTAAATTATATCACCACTCTCTTTCTCTCTGTGATGAATGTTTTATGAATTAATTTAGAAAAGAAAATTAAATGAACAGACGATGCAAGCTTTATTTATTCCGTCGAAGAGGTAATACAAATAATTGATGTCTAGTTAAAAAGATAAAATATTTTTATATCCTATAAGAGAATATTCATTCATGTCATTCATTTCAATGTTTTTGACATTGATCACTTTATGGATTATTATTAATAAGATTTAATATTGATTACCATTTGCTTAATGTCCATTTACTTTGTTAAAAATTGTTTAGCCATATAGAAAAGTCCACTGTCATTTAAATTAAACATAATTATACGAATATCATATAAAATATATATTAGAGTTTCTATTTATAATCGAGGTGTGTGTATTCGAGGATTTTTTTTTCACTGTTTACTAGATAATCATGCCAAATTAATTTCCTCATACAATCAACTTAAAATATCATCTTGCTACCTAATTATAAAAATTTAATATCTCTGGATAAATATTAAAAAAAAAAAGTGACCAAATATTAATTAACCATAATGGTCTTAACAATTTTATGATATTAAAGTAGATTTTTTCAAATCCAAAGTTTAAATTTTTCTAAATTAGTTTTTATTAAAATTTAATATAATCACAATTACTTTCTAATACTAGCTTGGAGTTTGAAAATACGATTGTCAGGCGAAATCAAAAAAAGAAAAAAAAAAGGAAAATTTATAGGGGAAAGTTTTTTTTTTTTTTTTTTTTTTTTTTTTTTTTATTTTTTTTTTTTCTTTTGTGGCAATTTTAGACTCGTCCTTTTTTTTTTTTTTTTATTTTTTGCAAAAATAATAAAAAAAAATTTTTTTT